>WNNG01000297.1:0-293723 GCA_018208015.1 Medicago ruthenica | reverse complement strand
TTGTGACTTTATTTTGTTTACTCATATTATTTTTTTTACCTTTTATTATTTTATTATTGCTATAGTATTTTTATTTTTATTTTATCATTTTCATTATTTAAGCATTACTATTATCATCATCATTATCCTTAATATTATTAATATTATTGTTATTTTATTTTTCTTTAATAATATCATTATTATTTATTACTATTAGTTTTTTATCTTTAATATTATTAAGTTTTATTTATTATTGTCATTTACTATTTTATTCATTATCATTGCCATTTGCATTTTTATCATCATTATTATCATTATATATTATTATTATTTTCCCCATTTTTACCTTTTATTTAAAATACAAAAAAATTAAAAAAAGTGGAGTTCGCAGTGCGAACTCACCTTCGCACTGCGACCTCTGCGAAAATTTCTGCAGATTTTTATATAGTGGTTTATCTTTTTTGCTTTCAACTGCAATTATTTTTAGTAGCATTATTACTTGTATTCTTGTTATTTTGTGACTGATTTGGTGCAGCAAGGCAAGATTTAATGTGTGACATTAAAGGTAAAAGGAAAGAAGAACTTTCTTCCAACCTCTCATGTGATCAAACAAATTGGCTATCCTTGGTCAGTTTTTGTCCCCCCAAATTGACCCCTCACCCAACCTAAACATGCCAGCCAGCTGCTTGATCCATTTCCTTCCCTTTTTCCCTGCCAAAAGCAGTCAATCCCAAGTGGTTTATGTTGCAAAAAAAGCTGTTTGACATGCCCTGTTTTGACCTGAATTTCTTCCCCCACACATAAGCCCACATGCTAATTTTGATTCCCCCAATCTCCCTGTACATGGCAGTACACGTTTTGATTGTTTGACCTTCCAAGATTGCAAGGTTTGATCCCAAGAATCATCCCTTTTGCAGCTGCCCTGTTTTACAGTTTTTACCATCATTACCTTCTAGAATCAATGGCATTTGTGGCTGAGATCAGTCAAGACCTTGCCCCTTGGCACAAGGCAAAGCAAGTTCTATCCATTAGCATTAAATGCAAAGTGATCTAGCCTGAGTTTAGCTCATGATCAGCTAGTGTTTTAGGATTTTATTCATCATTGTTCATCATTGCAAAGATTTGCATTTATGCCTATAAAAGGAAGGGCAAGGCATAAGGATCACACACACTAAAACACATTGAAAACCAGTCAAAAACATACCATTTCAGAGAGCTAACACACACGAAATTCACACCAAAAATCCCTTGCATTGCAACACAAAATAAGTCCATCACAAACACTTTGAACCTTGTTCATAACCTCTCACAAAGCAAGCAAGCTACTTCCAGTCTTATTCAAGCATTGCTAGGAGTTCTGTAAGTCTCCTATAACCTTTCTTTTCTATTGTATATGCTGTTTACATATCTTGCTTTGTCCAATTTTGTTTTGTGAACCAAAACCTCCTTTGAACCCCAAAAAGGACCTCAAAGGGGCCAAGCTTTAAAACTGTGTTTTTTCACCCTTTTTTCTTCCTTTTTGTCAAGTTTCTTAACCTCCTTTAGGTTCTGAATCTTGCTTAGAAGCAGTTTCTGAACTTCTGTTCAGAAACAGCTTCTGAGTTGAAAATTCGCATACTTCGCAGAGCCAAGCCTTGCTCGCACTGCGAACACACCAGAACCTGACTTCGCAGAGCCAAGTTCTGGTTGCTCTGCGAAGTATGTGAAGTTCAGAACATGAATCAGGCATTCAAATGTCAAATTTTTGGGATTCTAGCCCTTGATTCAGAACCTAAAGAGGGTTAAAACCATTTTGGTCCAAACCCAACTCATAATCTTGCACAACTTTGAAGATTTCACAAGTTCGTGCGACAAAATTTGAATAACTTGTGAAACAAGTTATGTTCTTAATATTTTCAAAAACCAAGTTTGAGCAGCAAGCTAAGTTCGTCTATTTCAAAAACAAACTTGAACAACCACGTTGTTCATGATTTTCAATCCAAACGCGAACTTAAGCCGAGTTTGCTCATTCTTAAACCAAGCTCGAATTGAGCCGAACTTGTGAACTTTCCAACGTTTTGCATGTTTTATGATTGTGTTTGCCATTCAAACTTGAACCAAACTTGTTCTTGAGTTTCAATAACTTAAGCAACAAGTAACGTTCATGATTTTTAATAAAATCGAACAACAAATTTGTTCGTGTTGTTTTTCTTTTCTTTAACTTTCCTTTTTAAAAAGCTTTGGTTCCCTTTGAGATTCCTTAGAGCGACAAAACCAAACTTGAATGAAACGGGAATGGCTTGACGTATGTCTCCCCAAACCTCGATTGCACGAATGCGTGACGTATGTCTCGTCGCTCGGGCAATCGTCATTCCACCCTTGACGCGTCTAGCACGCTAAACTTTCCATTGCCCCCTTGTGGCCATTTTTACCCTTTTCTTGGCCCTCGTGGTCAATCCAAACCTTTCGCGCCTTGCGCGTTTTATTTTTAACCTTTTCACGCCTTGCGCGAATTTTTCGCCTCAGTGCGTTTGTCTTTTATTTAAAAACATTCACGCCTCGCGCGAGCTTATCGCCTAGCGTCCATCTTTCACCATTTTAAAACTTTGTACGTCTTCGTACGTTTTTAAAAACCTTTGCTCACGTCCGAGCGTAAAACTTTTTCATCAAATCATTTATTTTTATGCATTGTCGTCAGTGGCCAGCTCGGCAACAACCCGAGCAGCTGACTTTTACTTTCTTGTCGTCAATGGCCAGTTCGGCAGCAACCCGAGCAGTTGACATTTATTTTCATTACACTTTTTCTTTATTTTCAAACTTTTTCGCTCGGACGCGATCAACCTTTTTTTAACTAAAACGAATCAACATACAAACGTTTTTCTACCAAAGAACTACGTACGCTTTGAATTCTCCGACTACCGGGAGATACGTAGGAGCAAGATCGACATCTTGTCAAGCCCATTAATAAAAAACTTGTTTTCCCTTTTCGTTTGTTTTTATCTCTTTCTTTATCCCGCATTATGTCTTTTTATATATTTCCTTTTATACATATTTAAACACGTAAGTAAAACATCGAACCATTTTAAGCCTAAGCCGACTAAGAGGTTCCCGTTGAGTACAACGGATGTGAGGGGTGCTAATACCTTCCCCTCGCATAATCGACTTTCGAACCTAAAATCTTTTCTCAAGGTAATTTAGAACTTTTTTCCTTTTTTCCCCGAAAAATTAAAAGTTCAGTCGTAATTTAGAATTAGTGATTCAAAGCTTCCCCAATAGCTTGACATCCGAAATTCGACGCGACAGAAATGGCGACTTCACTGGGGACAATGCATAAAACACTTTGTTTTTGCATAAACGAGTCAAGCCTATCTCAGTCGGCTTTTAGGCTAAATTGGTTCATTTTACTTACGTGTTTATGTCATCTTGTCATTATTTGTCTTGTTTATTCTTATACTTTGCATATATATATCATTTGTGCTTCATATTCATATATATCTCAATTGTGGGGGTTACTTGAGCGATGTTACTCCACATTGTTCGGGTTAATGCCGGACGTGTGAGGCTCTCTACCCGAGCTCGAGAAAAAACTAAGTTAGCAGGAGGTTGTGTGCGGAAGCCCGCGTTGACGTATGTCCGTGAGGTAGGATGCCCAACCCCGCTTAGACGAGATTTTCATATGGAATTAATTGAAGTCATGTCGACGTATGTCCATAGACAACCCTAATTCCATATGAGGTTAATGACTCTAAGGACCTCTTCTTAGGAATCTTACCTATTAGAGCCTACACGTGAGGATGGGGGGAAATTTTGAACCTACATATCACACCCATGCATATCATACATTTACATTCATGGAAAATAATTTTCGCATACCACTTTGCTTTATAGGAATTTAAAAAGAACAAATCAAATATTAGCAAAGAGAAATATGGATTCCGGAAATAAAAGTACGCTCGCTTTCAAAGTTAAGGCTCCTAGGGTGGAAAGTTTGTTAGCCTTAAGCAAGAGGCTCTCCCCGGTCAACAAGAGTATTTTTGAGGCAAGCTATGGGTTGATACTTGATCTCCTACCCGTGAGGATAGATTCAACGGCATTAACTACTTTGGCACAATTCTTCGACCCACCACTCCGGTGCTTTACATTTCAAGATTTCCAACTAGCTCCAACATTGGAAGAATTCGAGAAGATCTTGGGTTGTAGCATGAAAGGTCGTGAATTATATTTAGGTCCCGGGAAAGACCCCACATTGGAGGCCATTGCCGAATCCTTGTACCTTGATGTCCAAGAAGTAGTGTCTAATTTGGAAATTAGAGGAAATGCTAGGGGATTCACAAGAAAGTTTTTGGAAGCCAAAGCTCGGGATTTACTAGCCAACAAAGAGGTAATGGCATTCAACGCCATCTTAGCCCTCTTAGTCTACGGGATTGTTTTATTCCCCAACATGGATGATTTCGTGGACTTTCCGGCTTTAGAGGTATTCATGATCAAAAATCCGGTTCCCACGATTTTGGCGGATTTTTATCACTCCCTCTACTCTAGGCATGAACAAGCAAGAGGACGCAAGATTTCTTGTTGCACTCCTTTAGTGCAAATTTGGATGATGTCCCACATGCCAAGAAACCGAGACTTTGCGGAAAACCGGGCCAAGCTCAAATGGTCACAACGGATGACGACTCTCGTCGCGGAGGACATCCATTGGTTTTCTCCAAATTTAGAGGACCCGGAAATTATCCTCAGTTGCGGGGACTTCCCTAATGTACCCCTCATTGGTACTAAGGGATGCATTAATTATAATCCGGTCCTCTCTCTCCGACAATTAGGTTTTTCAATGGAAAACAAACCTAATGACCTTTTGTTGGAAGCTTTCTTTTTGAGGGAAGGCGATCAGGACCCAGCATTGTTAGAAAGAATCCAAGGGGCGTGGAGCCAAGTGCACAAAGGAAGGGTCGGCAAGAGGAATTGTGTCGCCAAACCCCTTTATACTCAATGGGTGAAGGAGAGGGTCAAAGCAATCAAGTTACCCTTCGTGGTCATAAGCCCTCTGAAACCTCCTACACCTAAACCTATCACAATCATTCCTAACCAAGGAACGGAGGAACTCAAAGCTAAGATTCGAGAGCTCCAAAACAAAAACGGAGACTTAGAATTAAAGCACCTCCAAGCTTTGGGAGAGATCACTAGGACGAAGAGAGATCGCGATGAAGTAACAAACTCTCTTCTAGTGTGCCAAAAACGGCTAAAGATCTCCGAAGGGAAGAGAAATTGGATAGGAGGCGGCTTGGTTAGTGCGGATGCCAACCTTGTGGCCAAGGACGAAGAGTTGGAAAGAATCTTGCATTCCAACCAAGAGCTCAAGAAGTTCGGCGAGTTAGCTATCGAAGCTCAACGGAAATGGAGGTTGAAGTTTCAAGAGAAAAATCAACAGCTCCAAGAAGTGGTCAAAGACTACAAAGAGCAGCTTCAAGCCGAACGCGTCCAACGGCAAAGACATGAGAGCCTTTCTCATCAAGGGAAGCTACATTGCAATCGCCTCGAGGCGGACATCAAGAAATTCGAAGAATACTTCGATAAGATTGCAAGAGAGCATGGGAATCACATTGCACGACTCCTCGATGAGATTAGGCATGCAAATATCCAGCTAGCCCAACGCAAGGAAGTGATTGAGTTTGTATGGCAAGATGCCTCCCGACTAAGTGAGGACTTCACTAGATTAGTCGCATTCTCAAACTTAGTCATCGCCGAGCTTCCGAAGAAACTTGCAAAGGCCGAGATGGTCGTGCCATACTTTGTCATCCCTACGGAAATCCAAGAATTTATGAAGTTCTGCAAGGACACATTAGATTTCTATAGGGAGGAAATAGGCAAGGCCGAGAGGCGAGCGGCTATTTGATTTGTATTAGCATTAGTTACACTTTGTAATCTCAATGTTATTAAATCAAATATATTTTGACAATGTTAAATTTCCGGTTTCAAATACTTTAAATTGCTAATATTAATTGTTCACTTTTGAATTTCCTTATAAAGCAAAGCAAAATTTTTTCATGCATACATCATTCATTATCATGCATACGGTCATCCTCGAGTCCAAACTCATTTCCCTTTTCTTATCCTCAGGATTTCTTATAATCCAAATTGAGTCTTCAGTGTTTGCATTCTCTCCGCAACACTACGCGTCTTCTTGTAAGAAAAAGTGGCTCATCATCCCGAGGCAACTCACTCCTACAATACCCGAGCGACCCTAAAGAGGAAAATGGAAAACCTCGAGCAAGAGAATCAAGATCTTCGTGAAGAAGTAACATCTATGAGAACTGAAATGGAAAAACTAACGGAGTTAGTGAAACTACTAGCAGCCGCACAAATCCCGGCACCTCCTCCTCCTTCTAGCTCCCAGGCTCCAGCACTAGCTTCTACTTCAACTCCGCCCTTACATGATGGAACTCAGCGCTACACTAAACCCCCCGGTTGTACATGGGGTATGCCATTTGAGTTTGGCGAAGAATCCGTCCCTATTCCAACTACCTTTCAAGAAACCCCGGTCATTCAACCCGAGGTTACCT
This sequence comes from Medicago ruthenica, assembly GCA_018208015.1. NCBI lineage: Eukaryota > Viridiplantae > Streptophyta > Magnoliopsida > Fabales > Fabaceae > Medicago > Medicago ruthenica. Next base: position 287,208 of record WNNG01000297.1, on the reverse strand, counting down.
TTACTCAGGCTGCTGCGGCCTTCACTACACCAGTGGTTCACACCACTCAAGGAGATTACGGGCCAATCTTTCACGCCGAAAGTTTAGGCGCCCAGGATAGGATGGCGGACTTCCTTGAGAAATTCGATGAGATGCAAAAGGAGATTAAGGCCCTCCGAGGGAAAGATTTATTCGGGAAGGACGCCCATGATCTCTGCCTAGTACCCAATGTCAAGATCCCTCCTAAATTCAAGGTCCCGGATTTTGAGAAGTACAAAGGGAATACTTGCCCGCAAAGTCACTTGGTAATGTACGCAAGAAAGATGTCGACACAAACCGACAACCATCAGCTGCTCATTCATTATTTCCAAGACAGCTTAACCGGTGCCGCTTTAAAGTGGTACATGGGTTTGGACAGTACCAAAATCCAAACCTTTAATGACTTGGGAGAGGCGTTTGTCCGCCAGTACAAATATAATTTGGACATGGCCCCGGACCGGGACCAACTCCGGGCTATGGCCCAAAAGGACAAAGAGACCTTTAAGGAGTACGCACAAAGATGGAGAGAGATAGCGGCTCAGATTAGCCCGTCTCTAGAAGAAAGGGAAATGACCAAGATCTTTTTAAATACCCTTGGTTCCTTTTACTATGAACGAATGGTTGCCAGTGCGCCAAGTGACTTCACCGAGATGGTAAGCATGGGCGTGCGTTTGGAAGATGCGGTCCGAGAAGGACGCTTAATAAAGGAAAGTGCTCCGTCTAGTAGCACAAAGAGATTTGGGGGTAGCTATCCAAGGAAGAAAGAGCAAGATATCGGCATGATTGGTCACGGAGGACCTCATCAAGGGTACTCAGCATATCCGCATGTCTCTGCTATCTCACCTGCCATCTCTACGCCTCCAAATTACCAAGTTCAAGTCCCGCAAAGATCTCTCCCTCAATATCAGCAATCCTATCAACAACAGCATCCGCAAAATTCACAACAATCATACCAGCAGCCCCGCCCACAAGGTCAGCAGCAATTCCGACCTCAAGCACCTCAACAGCCCTTCAACCATCAGAATCGCCCAAGAGCGGCATTCGATCCAATACCCATGAAGTACGCGGACCTGCTCCCGGCTTTACTTGCGAGAAATCTCGTACAAACAAGAGCACCACCTCCCGTACCAAGTGAATTACCTCCATGGTATCGACATGACCTTACATGCGCATACCATCAAGGGGCATCAGGCCACGATGTGGAACGTTGCCTTGCTTTAAAGAATGAGGTCCAGAAGCTAGTCCGTACCAAAGTATTGACCTTCAAGGACTCAAACCCAAATGTCCAAACTAACCCGCTGCCGAATCATGGTTCCTCAATCAACATGGTTCAAGAACACCAAGGAACCCATCCTATTTTGAAAGTCCAAAACATCAGGACTCCTTTGGTTCCATTACACATCGAAATGTGTAAAGCAGCCATGTTCAAGCACGATCATGCTAGGTGTGAAGAGTGTTCAGTAAGTCCTCAAGGATGTATGCAAATCCAAAATGACATACAAGGACTAATGGACAAGAAAGAGCTCGTTGTCATCAAAAAGGACGAAAGGGTATGTGTCATAATTCCGGAGTTCGATATCCCGGAACATTTGGAGGTAGCCTTCAGCAGCCAAGAGCCTGCCACTACTCCACTTGTAATCTGTCTACCCGGGCCTGCCCCATACATTTCCAACAAAGCAGTCCCTTATAAGTACCTTGCAACCATGATAAACAACGGCCAAGAGACGCCTATTCCTCCCTTAGCCCCTGTTGATAATATCACGGACAGCAGTAAAGTACTAAGGAGCGGACGTGTTCTTCCCACAATAGTCCAAGAGAAGGACAGTACCCCGATATTTAAACCAAAGCCAACCCAAGACTCCTGCACAAGCCAAGAGATGGGTCAATCCAGTGGGGTAAAAGCCGATTCAGATCTTGATGAAGTATTGAAGTTAATCAAGAAGAGCGAATACAAGGTCGTGGATCAGTTGTTGCAAACGCCTTCCAAGATCTCTATGTTATCCTTATTGTTGAACTCTGACGCACATAGAGAATCATTGATGAGGGTCTTGGACCAAGCCTTTGTGGAGCACGACATAACCATCGGCCAATTCGGAGGCATTGTCGGAAACATCACTGTTTGCAATAGCCTAAGCTTTAGTGATGAGGAACTCCCGGAACAAGGAAGACACCATAATTTGGCATTACATATATCGGTAAACTGCAAGTCGGATGCTTTATCGAATGTACTTGTAGACACCGGCTCTTCATTGAACGTAATGGCCAAAACAACCCTTGACCAGCTTTCTTACCAGGGGACCCCCATGAGGCCAAGTGGGGTAGTTGTTAAAGCCTTTGATGGCTCGAAGAAATCAGTAATCGGGGAGGTGGATTTACCTATTACCATCGGACCATCTGTCTTCCAAATAACCTTTCAAGTAATGGACATACAAGCAGCGTATAGTTGTTTGTTAGGTCGACCATGGATCCACGAAGCCGGAGCAGTGACATCCACACTGCATCAAAAACTGAAGTTTGTGAAGAATGGGAAGCTAGTTACAGTGGGAGGAGAGGAGGCTCTATTAATCAGCCATTTGTCGGCTTTCTCGTTCATCGGTGCTGATATCGTTGACGGAACATCATTCCAAGGTCTTTCCTTAGAAGATGAGAGTGCCACAAAGAAGGAAGCGTCCATGTCTTCTTTCAAGAGCGCACAAAGAGCAGTGCAAGATGACTTACTCCCGGATTGGGGAAAGACAGTAAATCTGCCGGAGCGTAAGCATAGAGAAGGTTTAGGTTTCACTCCAACTACAAGAGTTACCAAACCAAGAACTAACATTGAACCGCTCGAGAACATCTTTCGTAGTGCCAGCTTTATTCACTCCGCAAAGGAAACCAACGCCATCACTGAAGATGGGCCGGAAGAAACAGCACCTGTCCATGTAACACCCGGAGGAGCTTGTCGCAATTGGGTCGCCATCGATGTTCCCTCTGTTATCCAGTCTTCCAAGTAATGTGTTTGTCTATTTTTCAAAAAAAAAAAACCCCTTTCGCCTCGCCCGAAGCGAAAGGAGACTCATGTAGGGCTTGTTTAATATACTATCATCAATAAATAAAAATCGTTGTTTGTATTACAACTTCCACGTATTTATACGTTGTCTCTTTTCTTTTTTTTATTTTCAATATCAAAACCCAAAAACATTTTCATTTTAATTTCAAAGAGTCTGCATTTTTTCTTTTATTAAAATCAATCATCCATTACATGCAGACTAAGCACCCATAAACCCGTTGAACACCTTAGCCCTAGGCTCCCTCCGAACTTTGAATTCCCTGTTTACGAAGCGGAAGAGGAAGAGGATGAAGAGATCCCGGATGAGATCAAGCGCCTACTAGAACAAGAGAGGAAGACCATTCAGCCTCACGAGGAAACAATAGAGGTCATCAACTTGGGTTCCAAAGAAGAAAAGAAAGAGGTTAAGATAGGAGCGTTATTGGATGCGCCCGTCAAAGAGAAAATAATCAAGCTTCTTGAAGAGTATGTGGATATCTTTGCATGGTCATATCAAGATATGCCAGGATTGGATCCTGAGATTGTGGAGCACCACTTACCTCTAAAACCGGAATGTTCGCCAGACAAGCAGAAGTTGAGAAGAACTCGCCCTGACATGGCTCTTAAGATCAAAGAGGAAGTGCAAAAGCAAATTAACGCTGGATTTCTCGTTACCTCGGAATATCCTCAGTGGTTGGCCAACATAGTGCCAGTTCCCAAGAAGGATGGTAAAGTCAGAATGTGTGTCGACTATCGAGATTTAAACAAGGCTAGCCCGAAGGACGACTTCCCGTTACCTCACATTGACATATTGGTTGACAACACCGCCAAATCCAAGGTTTTCTCCTTCATGGACGGTTTCTCAGGGTATAATCAGATTAAGATGGCTGTTGAAGATAGAGAAAAAACGTCTTTCATTACACCTTGGGGCACCTTCTGCTATCAAGTGATGCCTTTTGGCCTAACGAATGCGGGTGCTACCTACCAAAGGGGCATGACTACTCTCTTCCACGACATGATACACAAAGAAATCGAAGTGTATGTCGACGACATGATTGTCAAATCAAGAACGGAAGAAGAGCATGTCGAATATTTGTCAAAGATGTTTCAACGCCTGAGAAAGTATCGGCTACGCCTGAACCCCAACAAATGTACGTTCGGCGTGAGATCAGGAAAACTCCTAGGTTTCATTGTCAGTCAAAAGGGTATCGAGGTAGATCCCGATAAAGTCAAAGCCATCAGAGAAATGCCTGCTCCTCAAACTGAGAAGCAAGTAAGGGGGTTTCTAGGACGTTTAAACTACATCTCTAGATTCATATCCCATATGACAGCCACTTGTGGACCCATCTTCAAGCTGCTCCGCAAAAATCAAAAAGTGGTATGGACAGAAGATTGCCAAAAAGCTTTTGATAGCATCAAAGCATACCTACTAGAACCTCCAATACTTATTCCTCCAGTCGAAGGAAGACCATTGATCATGTACTTAACCGTATTGGAGGACTCCATGGGATGTGTACTCGGACAACAAGATGAAACCGGTAGAAAAGAGCACGCCGTCTACTACCTAAGCAAGAAATTTACGGACTGCGAGTCCCGATACTCTCTACTTGAAAAGACTTGCTGCGCATTAGCCTGGGCTGCTAGGCGTCTTCGCCACTACATGCTTAATCATACCACTTGGTTGATATCCAAGATGGATCCAATCAAGTACATTTTTGAAAAACCCGCCTTAACCGGAAGGATCGCCCGTTGGCAAATGTTGTTGTCAGAATACGACATCGAGTACCACACTCAGAAAGCTATCAAAGCCAGCATTCTCGCTGACCATTTGGCTCATCAACCAATTGAGGATTATCAACCGATCAAGTTTGACTTCCCCGATGAAGAAATCATGTACCTAAAGATGAAGGATTATGACGAGCCACTATTCGGCGAAGGTCCAGATCCCGAATCTAAATGGAAGTTAATCTTTGATGGAGCTGTCAATGTCTATGGCAACGGAATTGGAGCAGTCATCGTCACCCCTGAGGGCAAGCATCTCCCCTTTGCTGCAAGACTATCATTCGACTGTACAAACAATATGGCAGAATATGAAGCTTGTATATTAGGAATTGAGGAAGCCATCGATCTAAGGATCAAGAACCTCGACATTTATGGAGACTCAGCTCTTGTGATTAATCAAATCAATGGAGATTGGGAAACTCGCCATACCGGCTTGATCCCTTACAAAGATTACGCAAGACGCTTGCTAACCTTTTTCAACAAAGTCAAGCTGCACCACATTCCTCGAGACGAGAATCAAATGGCGGATGCTCTAGCGACCTTATCTTCGATGTATGAGGTCAGTCGCCGGAATGAAATTCCAACAATCAAGGTTCAACACCTAGAAAGGCCCGCACATGTATTTGCAGCCGAAGCAGTCATAGATGACAAACCATGGTTCCATGACATCAAATGTTTCCTCCAAAGGCAAGAGTACCCGCATGGGGCATCCAACAAGGATAAGAAAACTCTGCGAAGATTAGCCGGCAGCTTCTTTTTAAACGGAGAAGTTTTATACAAGAGGAATTTTGATATGGTGTTGCTCAGATGTGTTGATGAGCAAGAAGCGGACCTCATAATGCATGAAATACATGAAGGCTCCTTCGGAACCCATTCCAGTGGGCACACAATGGCTAGGAAAATCTTAAGAGCCGGGTATTATTGGATGACCTTGGAAAGCGATTGCTACAAGCATGCCAGGAAATGCCACAAATGTCAAATCTATGCGGACAAGATTCACATGCCACCAACGGCTCTGAATGTCCTCTCATCACCATGGCCTTTCTCCATGTGGGGCATTGACATGATTGGTAGGATCGAACCCAAAGCTTCTAATGGACATCGCTTCATCTTAGTGGCAATCGACTACTTCACCAAATGGGTTGAGGCTGCATCATATGCCAACGTCACCAAACAAGTGGTGGTCCGATTTATTAAGAATCACATCATCTGTCGATATGGTATTCCCAGCAGGATCATCACCGACAATGGGACCAACTTGAATAACAAAATGATGAAGGAACTATGCAAAGAGTTCAAGATCGAACATCATAACTCTTCTCCTTATAGACCTCAGATGAATGGTGCGGTTGAAGCTGCAAACAAAAACATCAAGAAGATAGTGCAAAAGATGGTAGTCTCGTACAAGGATTGGCATGAGATGCTACCATATGCCTTACATGGATACCGTACCTCAGTACGTACGTCGACAGGGGCAACCCCTTTCTCTTTAGTGTACGGCATGGAAGCAGTGCTCCCCGTAGAAGTTGAAATCCCGTCATTGAGAATCTTGATGGAGACTAAGTTATCAGAGGCTGAATGGTGTCAAAACCGATATGATCAGTTGAATTTAATTGAGGAGAAACGCATGACAGCTTTATGTCATGGACAACTGTACCAACAAAGGATGAAACAAGCTTTCGACAAAAAAGTTCGTCCTCGGGAAATCCAAGAAGGAGACCTCGTGCTCAAAAGGATCCTATCCTTTCAACCTGACTCTAGGGGCAAATGGACACCTAACTATGAAGGCCCTTATGTCGTCAAGAGAGTATTCTCTGGAGGAGCCTTGATTCTCACAACAATGGACGGCGAGGATTTTCCGCGTCCTGTGAACTCCGATGTAGTCAAGAAATATTTTGTCTAAAAACAAAAGAATAGCTCGGTAAGTCGAAAACCTGAAAGGGCGGCTTAAGCAAAAAAGAGCGTCTCGGTGGACTGAAAACCTGAAAGGGCGGTCCAGGCAAAAATTAGAGACATAAAACAAAAATGGCTATCCTGATAGGTCAAGCATCTGAAAGGGTGACCTATGCAAAAATTAAGGATCAAAAGACAAGGTAACTACATCGGATTGGTCGTGATCTACTCGGGATACATCAATTGTCTGAAGACTCCGAATCGGAAGCATCCAAACAGGGAATTCAAAGTTATTAGGGATACTAGTGGCCATCGTGTTCAATGTACCCTTCCCTTTTATATTTACCCTTTTTAAACTTTGTAAGATTAGTGGAGCCACGCCTTTGGCAGGCTACCACCCCTTTAATAAATTTCATTTCCCAACATTCTTTACATTTTGTCAAGTTTCTTTCTTTCATTTTTATTCTTGATGATAGTATTTCCAAAACAAAAAAAAAAACTTTTCCAAAATTTATTACATGAGTCTTTCATTTTTTACCCAATAACAAACACATTCCTTTTCGAACTTGCGAATACTCGGAGTGAACATCAATGTCTATCCTTAAAGCAGATAACGCTTCACAGGCCGAGCATGGTCAATCGCAAAAAAAGGAATCCCCCAACAGAATCCTTGGTGAATTAATCAAAAATTCCCCAGTGAGTTAAGAGCCCGAAAGGACCCTTCAGGCAAGGACCAACCAAAGCATAAGTATTCCCGACGGAATCATCAGTTCCTCTCTCCAGCGGATTAGCACAATCCCCAGTGGACTACCAATTCCCCAGGAAGTCAATATTTGTTCCATTCTCACAAGCCCAATTACCATTGGCATCAAAGGCTGGATATCGATCATGCTTCCAAAATGATCCTTATATCCCCAGTGAATTCACGAGCGAAGCCCAATCTTATTGGCATACCCCCAGTGGAGTCTTACATCATCCAAGCCCGACTTTGCTCGGCATTCAAACCATAGTTCCCCAGCGTCCCACGTGATGTCTGTCATCCCTCAGGTCAGCATAATTCATGCAACATATCATAATCATTCATTAGCATGCATCTCACATCCAGGGGCAATTCCTTAACAAACAAGTTGGGTATCCCCAGTACAAATTCATCCCTCACATGACGTCCTCAGTGACAGTCATACATTCATGCATTCATACATATGCATACAGCATGTCATACATGGTTATTTCTAACCATCATGAGTCTCACCAAACAATCGCGAGCAATTCGTGTATTCTTTTTTCCCAGTGTCATCCCCAGTTCGTCTGTTACAGAGATGTCATCCTTTTGCGCCAAGTGGTAGTTCAAACGAACAGCTTGCGCGTCTTTTTGTCAAGTCTTTACGCCAAGTGACAGTTCTTTAATGAACAGCTTGTGCGTACTCCCCAGTGTTGTGCCAAGTGGCAAGTTCTTCAATGAACAGCTTGTGCATTCTTTCTCCCCGATTGAATGGGCATTTTTTGTAAGGAACGGCTTGTCAGCCGCATCCCCAGTATCGTCAGTGGCAAGTTCGGTAACCATCCGAACAGCTGACATCCTTCACTTTTCTTTTTCCTGTCGTCAATGGCAAGTTCGGCAACATCCGAACAGTTGACATTTATTTTCTGTCGTCAATGGCAAGTTCGGCAACATCCGAACAGTTGACATTTATTTTCCTGTCGTCAATGGCAAGTTCGGCAACATCCGAACAGTTGACATTTATTTTCTGTCGTCAATGGCAAGTTCGGCAACATCCGAACAGTTGACATTTTATTTTCCCGTCGTCAATGGCAAGTTCGGCAACATCCGAACAGTTGACATTCTTTTCATTCTTTTGTCGCCAGTGGCCAGTTCGGCAACAACCCGAACAGCTGGCATTTACCTTTTCATTCTTTGTTGTCAGTGGCAGTTCGGCGACCACCCGAACAACTGACACCTATCCCCAGTGTGGTCTTCCTTTTTATCATCCTTTGCATCCATAGTTACATTACAAGCATTCATAACATTTGCATTGCATGCATTTATAGCATTTATAACTCGGGAAAATATTTAGTCAAAAAATGGCGTACTCTATATTTAAGTCTCTTCGGCCCGTCCATTTCAAATCACTTTCAACCTCCGGGACGAAGAAACTTAAATAGGGGCATCTGTCATACCCCATTTTTTGACTTGTATTTTTTGTGTTTATCTCATTATTTATTTTTTTACCTTTTATTATTTTATTATTGCTATAGTATTTTTATTTTTATTTTTATCATTTTCATTATTTAAGCATTACTATTATCATCATCATTATCCTTAATATTATTAATATTATTGTTATTTTATTTTTCTTTAATAATATCATTATTATTTTATTACTATTAGTTTTTTATCTTTTAATATTATTAAGTTTTATTTATTATTGTCATTTACTATTTTATTCATTATCATTGCCATTTGCATTTTTATCATCATTATTATCATTATATATTATTATTATTTTCCCCATTTTTACCTTTTATTTTAAATACAAAAAAATTAAAAAAAGTGGTGTTCGCAGTGCGAACTCACCTTCGCACTGCGACCTCTGCGAAAATTTCTGCAGATTTTTATATAGTGGTTTATCTTTTTTGCTTTCAACTGCAATTATTTTTAGTAGCATTATTACTTGTATTCTTGTTATTTTGTGACTGATTTGGTGCAGCAAGGCAAGATTTAATGTGTGACATTAAAGGTAAAAGGAAAGAAGAACTTTCTTCCAACCTCTCATGTGATCAAACAAATTGGCTATCCTTGGTCAGTTTTTGTCCCCCCAAATTGACCCCTCACCCAACCTAAACATGCCAGCCAGCTGCTTGATCCATTTCCTTCCCTTTTTCCCTGCCAAAAGCAGTCAATCCCAAGTGGTTTATGTTGCAAAAAAAGCTGTTTGACATGCCCTGTTTTGACCTGAATTTCTTCCCCCACACATAAGCCCACATGCTAATTTTGATTCCCCCAATCTCCCTGTACATGGCAGTACACGTTTTGATTGTTTGACCTTCCAAGATTGCAAGGTTTGATCCCAAGAATCATCCCTTTTGCAGCTGCCCTGTTTTACAGTTTTTACCATCATTACCTTCTAGAATCAATGGCATTTGTGGCTGAGATCAGTCAAGACCTTGCCCCTTGGCACAAGGCAAAGCAAGTTCTATCCATTAGCATTAAATGCAAAGTGATCTAGCCTGAGTTTAGCTCATGATCAGCTAGTGTTTTAGGATTTTATTCATCATTGTTCATCATTGCAAAGATTTGCATTTATGCCTATAAAAGGAAGGGCAAGGCATAAGGATCACACACACTAAAACACATTGAAAACCAGTCAAAAACATACCATTTCAGAGAGCTAACACACACGAAATTCACACCAAAAATCCCTTGCATTGCAACACAAAATCAGTCCATCACAAACACTTTGAACCTTGTTCATAACCTCTCACAAAGCAAGCAAGCTACTTCCAGTCTTATTCAAGCATTGCTAGGAGTTCTGTAAGTCTCCTATAACCTTTCTTTTCTATTGTATATGCTGTTTACATATCTTGCTTTGTCCAATTTTGTTTTGTGAACCAAAACCTCCTTTGAACCCCAAAAAGGACCTCAAAGGGGCCAAGCTTTAAAACTGTGTTTTTTCACCCTTTTTTCTTCCTTTTGTCAAGTTTCTTAACCTCCTTTAGGTTCTGAATCTTGCTTAGAAGCAGTTTCTGAACTTCTGTTCAGAAACAGCTTCTGAGTTGAAAATTCGCATACTTCGCAGAGCCAAGCCTTGCTCGCACTGCGAACACACCAGAACCTGACTTCGCAGAGCCAAGTTCTGGTTGCTCTGCGAAGTATGTGAAGTTCAGAACATGAATCAGGCATTCAAATGTCAAATTTTTGGGATTCTAGCCCTTGATTCAGAACCTAAAGAGGGTTAAAACCATTTTGGTCCAAACCCAACTCATAATCTTGCACAACTTTGAAGATTTCACAAGTTCGTGCGACAAAATTTGAATAACTTGTGAAACAAGTTATGTTCTTAATATTTTCAAAAACCAAGTTTGAGCAGCAAGCTAAGTTCGTCTATTTCAAAAAACAAACTTGAACAACCACGTTGTTCATGATTTTCAATCCAAACGCGAACTTAAGCCGAGTTTGCTCATTCTTAAAACCAAGCTCGAATTGAGCCGAACTTGTGAACTTTCCAACGTTTTGCATGTTTTATGATTGTGTTTGCCATTCAAACTTGAACCAAACTTGTTCTTGAGTTTCAATAACTTAAGCAACAAGTAACGTTCATGATTTTTAATAAGATCGAACAACAAATTTGTTCGTGTTGTTTTTCTTTTCTTTAACTTTTCTTTTTAAAAAGCTTTGGTTCCCTTTGAGATTCCTTAGAGCGACAAAACCAAACTTGAATGAAACGGGAATGGCTTGACGTATGTCTCCCCAAACCTCGATTGCACGAATGCGTGACGTATGTCTCGTCGCTCGGGCAATCGTCATTCCACCCTTGACGCGTCTAGCACGCTAAACTTTCCATTGCCCCCTTGTGGCCATTTTTACCCTTTTCTTGGCCCTCGTGGTCAATCCGAACCTTTCGCGCCTTGCGCGTTTTATTTTTAACCTTTTCACGCCTTGCGCGAATTTTTCGCCTCAGTGCGTTTGTCTTTTATTTAAAAACATTCACGCCTCGCGCGAGCTTATCGCCTAGCGTCCATCTTTCACCATTTTAAAACTTTGTACGTCTTCGTACGTTTTTAAAACCTTTGCTCACGTCCGAGCGTAAAACTTTTTCATCAAATCATTTATTTTTATGCATTGTCGTCAGTGGCCAGCTCGGCAACAACCCGAGCAGCTGACTTTTACTTTCTTGTCGTCAATGGCCAGTTCGGCAGCAACCCGAGCAGTTGACATTTATTTTCATTACACTTTTTTCTTTTTTCAAACTTTTTCGCTCGGACGCGATCAACCTTTTTTTAACTAAAACGAATCAACATACAAACGTTTTTCTACCAAAGAACTACGTACGCTTTGAATTCTCCGACTACCGGGAGATACGTAGGAGCAAGATCGACATCTTGTCAAGCCCATTAATAAAAAACTTGTTTTCCCTTTTCGTTTGTTTTTATCTCTTTCTTTATCCCGCATTATGTCTTTTTATATATTTCCTTTTATACATATTTAAACACGTAAGTAAAACATCGAACCATTTTAAGCCTAAGCCGACTAAGAGGTTCCCGTTGAGTACAACGGATGTGAGGGGTGCTAATACCTTCCCCTCGCATAATCGACTTTCGAACCTAAAATCTTTTCTCAAGGTAATTTAGAACTTTTTTCCTTTTTTCCCCGAAAAATTAAAAGTTCAGTCGTAATTTAGAATTAGTCATTCAAAGCTTCCCCAATAGCTTGACATCCGAAATTCGACGCGACAGGGGAAAATCTAAAAAACGAAAATTGGGGAAAAAATCTCTCAATCTCGACCTGCTTATGCTATTGCGAATCCAAAACGCTTCCTAAATCAAAGGTTTGATTCTTTCTTATTCTTCTTTGCGAATCCAAACGTGAACCTGCGAACCTGTTTTTCATTTTTTTCAATGTTTTTTCTTCTTTGCGTTTTGACACTGTGCGAAGAACACATGGTTCATTACACCAACACTCTGGATCCTCGCGCCTACCACTGGAATGAAAAGAACTAGCAATCTGGTCACGAGAATTCGAAGAATTGGGACGATTTGAAGCCATGCTTTTCTTCAAAAAGCTTCAAATTGGTCGTTAATGGGGTTAGGGTTTTCAATTTGGGGAATAATGGGTGAAGATTAAAGAAGAATGATGAGGAATCTGATGGGGCATTAGAGTTAACACGTTGGATTGAGCAAAACGCAGTGTTTTATGCCACATCACCCACATAATGGACAGATCAACTTTTTTGTAACGGAAGTTGACTGAAAGGGTAACGGCGTAAGCTTTTGATAACTTAAAGGACCAATCTGAAACTTTACAAACTTAAAGGACTGATCCGGTAAAAACGTGAAACTTAAAGGACCCAGGGATGTATTTGGCCTTTAAGGTTTTATTCTCTCGATACCGGTTGTTATTATTATCGTCAAACATTGTAACTATTACCTCTTATTTTCTTTTCTATTCATCTTGCTCTCTTCTAACCGATTCCCGTCTTATTCACCGTTATCATCATTCCTATTATCTTTCATTAATCAATTCACAAACCCACATCTTTCTTTTACATTTTGTCTTAACGACTCTCTCATCGTCTACGATCATCTAAATTCGACTTCTCTATTCTTTATTCATTTTTACACCTTATACGTTCCTATCTAACATTCATCTTAAGTTATTTATTTACCTTGACTCTTTTACTCTTCAACTTTACCATATTCCTAAGGTCATCATTGGTTTAAGAAGATTATGTTTAACTTGATCAGTTACTCGGAACACACCTACTTCATATCCCCTCTTATCATCGTCTTCTTTCACTTCTTTATCTCTTTCATATTTTATACCCTCTTAATCAACTTACTGTATTAGACCTTTTAAATACTCCAAGTGGTTATTCTCGTCGTTATCACTCCGTCGTGAACAACTTATCTATATCTCTCCTACTTCTCCTTCTATTGCTTAAACTACTTCACTTTTTTAGTTTCATCTCTAATTCGAGGAACTTATGTTTATCCTAGTCTTCTATCTTAAACAACTCGATTTCCACTCCTCTTATAATTGTCTTTCATTTCCTATTGCCAAGCCATCTTTAACATCATTAGGTTCTCATAAACTACTATTGCCGGTTCATGTTTAGACTTGTTATTATTTTGAGGTAACTACTTCTATTTATGCCTAAATACACTCCCTCATTTAGACATGTATTTTAAGGATCCTTACTTTCACTTTACACGCTAACGGATTGCTTAAACTAATTATTGCGTTCATAAATGTCTTAGAGTCCACTGAAAAGATTGTGCTGAAATTTCATGAAGGATGCAGCATGACCCATGCATGGTATTTTAATCATAACTCAAGTTTTAGAGATCTAAATGGATTCAAACCAAAGGGAAATGAAAACTGACGTCTATATCTACAACTTTCATGAAGGGACCTAAATCCAATTCGGGACAGAGAGGGGTGGACATGTTGCTTTTCCTAAACCTGGACAGAGTGCACGACTGTGCTGACCCATGTGTAGTAATTTGATTATAAATCAAGTTGTGGATGTCTAAATGAGGTCACTCCAAAGCTAACTGAAAGCTAACTTCCGTATCTATAACTTTCATGTTTACACCGAAACCCAATTCAGAACGGAAAATAGTGGAAAAACCCATTGAAAGCGGAATTTGTGTTTCTGTCCTGACCAAAATCGAAGCACGATTTTCTAAAATCGGAGCACGATTTTTGTCGAACCAAAACACCAAATTCTGGCCCAAAATCGTAGTACGATTTATCCAAATCATAACACGATTTTGCTGACAGACAGCCAACGAAAAACAGTTTTAGAAGTGCGTTTTCGCCCAATAATCACTTTTAAACCACTTAATTCTATCTCAACACTCCCAGTTCATCCCAAATCATCACCCTAGGGTTACCCCACTATTTGGACGTTAATTCTCTCTTACCCTATCTAATTATACACTCTTTCATGATCCAATTCTTAAATCTAATCTCTAAACCAAGTTCCCTTAGTTTTCATCTTTCAACAACAACTTTACATTCATTCATCATGATTTTTCATTGGACTTCTTCATCATAACAACAATCACATCTTAAGAATAAAACAACCCCACAATAGTTTAAAATACCCTAAAGTGAAAGAATTCTCCCCCTTACCTCGATTCTTCGAAAATTCCAGCTTTGGCTTGATCCTGTTACAGCTAGGGTTTCTCCTTCTCTTCTCCTCTCTTTTCCACGTTCAGCAAAAGTGACCCTTCTAACTCCTAATGTTTTTATTTATATTTGGGTCAGTCACTTGTTATAATTTTCTTCTCCCATATTCACTATTCTTTTACTCCTCCCCTCCCCCACTTATTTAAAATATATATTCTACACCTCCGACTCTATATTATCTTGTTTTTGATTCCTCTCTTCATTTTATTTAAATTCTCATACTACTTCTCAATCATCATCAATATTCTATTTTCTCAACAACAAAATAACACTCAAGCAAAAGCAACATCAATAATAATATTAACCAAAACTTCACCTATTAAACTTCATGGAATTAATTAAAAATAGAAAATTGGGGTGTTACAAGTATGAAAGAGAAAATTGTCACAAAATGGTTGTACAATTATCATTTCTCTATTGTTTAATAAAGTCATGTATGCACCTTATTGTCTTAGAGCATGATTATTGGTTGAATTTTGTGGTATCTTACCTGAAAATAAAGACATTGTGTCAGAAAAATATTGATATTTGCCTTTGTAAAGCAATCTGAAAATGGCTACCGTTGCAATCTTCTACTACCGTGTCTTAAGCTTGTGTTGAAATAAAATAATATATAAATTAAAAAGAACACATACTTTTTGGTTGTGATTGGTTATTGTGAAATTAGTGGACCCATTTTAAAATTTTGGATGAATGGTATGAATATTTATAAAATGTAGTTGAGTTGTTGAGATAATTGAATAGTGTGAAGTAATATAATATATTAAGTGGGTCCATTTATACCACCAAATTGAGTGGTATGGATGTAGATACTCTAAGAGTGATATTGTTTGAATCTTTGTGTATGATGTCTAAATAAATCCACGGAAGGATTTACGAGTACCATTAATCACATTAAAATTTAGGAATTATGAAAAAACCTATTAAGCAAACCAAAAGATAAAAAAAATTCCCTTCAAAAAAAGATAAAAATAATAAAAACACTGTGACAAGCAGTCCCCCAAAATAGAAATATCATATTGGAAAGTGATGAAAAGTGGTGAATTCAACTTTTTAAAAGTTAGAAAATTGTTATGTCCAATGCAAAACTACTATTTTTGGTTTCCTTAACATTTGTTAGCAAGACCCCAGTTAAAATGATATCAAAAAGAAACTACACACGTAAATAGTTATTACAATGTTTCCTAGTACACTAACACACAACAAGGTAGGTGGTTAGTTTATTCAAAAAAGGGTTAAATAAGTTTTTCGTCTCTATAAATATAACGAATTTTGATTTTAGACCCTCAAAAGTAAAATAGAATGTTTTCATCCTCACAAAATTTTTTATTTTGTTTTTGGTCCTTAATGACCAATTTATGTTTATATGAATGTTAATATTATAACTCTTTTATGATCTAGATGTATCCATGTTATGTCCGTTTATTATGTTCAACATTTATATATTCATATTATGTTTAAAAAATGTCAAAAAGATGTCAAGATTATATACATTAGGGACAAAAACTAAAACAAAAAAAATTGTGAGGATGAAAACGTCTTATTTTATTTTTTAGGGACTAAAATCGAAATTTGTTATATTTATAGGGACGAAAAACTTATTTAACCCTTCAAAAAAAGAGGTTAGTGGTTACTGTAATGTTTTTTGTTTTAAAATAAAATTTACAAAATTAACCTTGACCATAAACAGATTTTAAATATTAAAAGGTGATTTTTTTTTATAAAAATAAATGGATGTATTAATGTTTTTATGAGGTTGGTGGAAATTAACAGCCACACAAACACACAAAGGCATATGTATCTAGAGAGAGAGAGGGAGTTTTTTTATAGTGCTAAAAAAAGATCAAGAAAAAAGATCATAAAATAAGTTTAAAATATAAAGACACTAGAGCGTTTATAATTTAAATATGTTCGAGATTCTTCATTTAATGATATAGTTTCTTTCTCTCTAAATGTAGTTTCTTTCCTATTAAAATATTCAGCTGGTATACCAACAAAAGAAAAAAAATGCAACCAAGGGTCCCCACCCAACAATTCTTTCTCATCATCATTGTCCACTGAATCAATCAAGGTCATCATATTATAATGGTTTATCTATGCTAGATTCTACACATTTTATCTCTCTCCATCCTCTCATATCATTCTCCTCCTTTACAATTTTTTTCCACTTATTCCTATCCCCTATCCATAATTTCACGTTTAAATACAATTTTTAGGTATGTAGGCAAAGTAGTAAGTACAATTTAAAAGTCACACACATAACCAAGAAGTCTTGGATTCGAACTTGAATAAAGTTGTTCAGTCCATCAATATCGAAATTGACAGCTGAACTAGATCTTACAAAAAGAAAAATCAATTGTTGTCCAAAGAAAATGTTATATGTGAGGCCTATTGTAAAAAAGAAGATTGTTGCTTGAAAACCAAAAGAAAATTGCTTTTCCCACTTTAAACAAAGCTAAAACACACCAGAAAATGATTTTTTTACCCCGTCGGCAGTTAAGTGCCGTTGGGATGCATCGACAGTTAACTGCCGCCGGATGCATCGGCAGTTAATTGCCGCCGTCCCCATCGGCAGTTAACTGCCGCTGCGATCTGAACATATGCAGAACAGCAAACAGAACCTGCATCACAATTTCTAAAACTTCAAAATTCTTCAAATTTCCTCCAATCCTCTCCAATTTCATTTCACGAAAATCAACAAATCATCTCCACAAAGCCACAAGTAAGTAGTATTAATCATTTATAATGTTAATGTTAGTTTGTGTAGGTTTATTTTTGTTAATTTTGGTAGATTTATGTGGTTAGAGTTTATGTAAAAATTGAATTTTTTGTTAGTTTATAATGTTATAGATGAATGTTGTTGTTGTAAATATAGTTTAGATTATGTTTAAGTGCAATGTGAATGTGTAGAAGTTGAATTAACACAATGATGAGTTGTTTCATACTTTGCACTCAAAGTGTTTGATAAAATGCCTAAATGAGAATTGTTTAGATTTTTAGTTAGTTTGTGTTGTTAAATTATGTTACATTGGATGAGGATTTTTAGATTAAGAAGAATTAGGGTTTATCTATCTACTATTCTTGTTTAATTAATAGTTAAGGGTTATGTTTATGTGTTTATGTCACCATTTTAATGTTGTTTTGTTTTGTCAAAATAATTGATGACAATGTTGTTTTGTTCGGTTAAACAACATTATGCATATGTTGATGACAATATTGTTTTGTTTTTGTGTAGATATGTCTGATCAAAATGCAGATAGATTGAGAGCTGGTAGACAGACGATGACCGACAGCTACTGAAGGGAGAGACAGACTGCAAACCCTCATGTGCCTAAGAGGGGAAGAGGCCGGAGGCCTAATCATTCTGCGGGTGAGGGTAGTTCTTCTCAGCAGCCGACACAGTCGCAGGTGGAGGACCCCACACAACACCTGCATTATCAGGAGCATCTACATGATGCCACAGATGGTGGCTATGACGTCCAGCATGTTGCGGATGAGGGTGGGGACGACGCTGCGGCTGAGGCAGATGAGGACGACATTGCGGCACCGACAGCCACACAGCAGTTACCTGATGTGGCTCCATTTCCTGGAGGGCCTTATGATGACTCTTTGTTGTCTTCGTATGCTTCGCATGTTGCATTACCCTTGTGGTATAATGCAAACAATGTAAGTTTTCTTTTTTCTTTTTAAACTTTTATATATGAAGTCAGTATTTTTTTTTGTATGATAACTTTAAAAAAAAATGACATGAACACATGCCGTTGTCTGATTATTTTTTTTGTCTTACACTATTGTTCGCGCGTAATTTTTTTATATATGAAGTATATGCTTTTTTTTTGTATGATAACTTTTAAAAAAATGACATGAACACATGTCATTGTCTGATTATTTATTTTGTCTTTGATTATTGTTCGCGCGTAATTTTTTATATATGAAGTATATGGCTTTTTTTTGTATGTTTTTGATTTATGTGGTGTTTTTTTTATTATTTTAGATTCGTAACACCCGTAGGGTGAGATGCATAAATCACGGGGCGAAGGTGGCAGATCTCCAGCGTCCACATAGGAATCAAATCTGGTTTTGGGATCCTATAAGGGCAAGTGGGTTGCATGATTTGTTGTACACAGGGTATTCTACTGTTAATCATGCTCTGCTCCAGGCGCTTAGAGAGAGGTGGCACTCCGAGACCAGCAATTTTCATATGACTGTGGGGGAGATGACCATCACTTTAGATGATGTGGCGTGTCTTCTCCATATTCCTATTGAAAGGGTGCTTCTGAGCCATCAAAAGAAGGTGTCTCAGGTTGATGGGGTGGACTTGATTGTGAGGTACTTAGGTGTCACCCAGGATTATGCAGTGAAAAATTGCAAGACTGAGTATGGCGGCTACATTAGCTATAAGGCGCTGAATGAGCTTTATGAGGATCACCTGAGTGAGGCCACCAGATTAGCGCATGCTGAGATGCAGGAGCAGCTCCAGGAGCTAGCCAGGCGTAGGCTTGCATGTGTGAGGTGTTTCCTCCTATACCTGCTTGGATGTACGTTGTTCGGTGATAAGAGCAACAAACACATCGACTTGACATACCTGCAGACGATGGAGACCTTTGTTGGGATGAGGGACTACTCGTGGGGAGGAATGACATTGGCATAGATTTACCACAGTCTATCCGAGGCCTCTTCGCTTGCAGGAAAGAGGATCGGGGGAAGCACAACACTTTTGATGGTAATAATTTTAATTTACTATGCCTTTTAATTTACTATGCTTTTTAATTTACTATGCCTTTTAATTTACTATGTTTGCTAATAACTTATAAATGTGTTTGGTTTGTGCAGGGATGGTTTTTGGCACATTTACCAGGAGTCCACCCACATGACGATAATGATGAATACCGGCAAAACTTTCCTTGCGCTTTCAGATGGATTCCACACAGGGGTCATGCGAATCCGAAGCCCTACCGTCTAGAGCTGGATCGTTTGGAGATGGATGATATTACTTGGATGTCATACGAGGATCATAGGGAGATCCAGGAGTTTGTGGAGATATGCTGGTATTCAGGTTGGATCATGTGTGGTCGTGACATCATCTACCGTCACTTGCCTGACCGGGTTAAAAGGCAATACAGGTACGTGCAGGACATCCCCCGAGCTCCGACGTCTGTGCTTCCTCTCCCTTTTCAGGTCGTTGCACATGCTTTCTTAGACTTTCGTGTGCACATCATTCCTCATGCTGAGTGGGGTAGGGAGGTTGATCAGCCATGGGAGTACGAGGAGGGATACATGAGGTGGTACGGGCATGTGTCTCACCCAAAGATTATGCCACCTATACATGGATCTCCTCCGAGGCCAGCAAATGAGGAGCAGATCATTGCACACCATCAGTAGCGGCACCAGGAGAGAGGATCGCCTGATACCATTGACATGGTTGGTGACGTTATTAGTCAGGCTGATGAGTACTTGGGTCAGGAGGCGATGAGCACTGAGTAGCTGTATCAGGCCTTGCGAGATATCAGGGACATGATGGCACCAATAATGTCCAGGAGACATAGGAGGTCGAGGAGGCAGCAACAGCATGACCAGGACCAGGATCAGGATCAGGAGTATGGCATTTTTTTAGGACTTTTGTTAGTTTTTTTTGTTGACATTTGTTAGATTTTTTTTTGTAAATTTATGGCATATTATTGTAGTTTTTTTGGTACAATTTTAACATGATTTCATGTTTATTGCTTTATTTTGATTACTTCAAAACAACAATAACAACAATTCATTCATGATCCTAACTAAATCATAACTAAAAATTCACAAAATAAGCGTTACATTACATTACATTATCCCTAAATATGTTGTATCATCATGATGTTGGATTTAAATTTAATTCTTGAAAGTTTGCGGAAAAGACTTGCAAACATTTACACTAAGTATAAGACACTTCAATGCCAAGATTTTCCGCAAACTTTCAAGAATTAAAAAAAAATCCAACAAAACAACGACACAACATAGTAATACTACCTAAACATCTTCATCCGGCCGAATCAAACTCTTGAGAATATCTTCAGGCGACCTCAGCAACGTAACATCCATCTCGAGGGGGATCATATTCGACTCAGCAAATATCGAGAACATGCTCCTCACGTCGTCATCGTTTGTTAACTCTGACCGAGTGAACGACAAATTCTCGTCTGAGTCGAACGATGGGCAGTGATACCAAACGTATTCCACCCTCCTCGCGTCTCCATGGTTGATTCGTTGGTTGATTTCATGAAGTAGATCCTTCAATTCTTTTAACGTCACATCGTCGCGAACCTTGAAAAAATGTTGGTTACCACCGTTGAAGGATACATGAAAGTATACTTGAGTCATTTTTTCAAATCTACACCATAAGAAATTAAAAACGATCCAATTAAAAACTCATTCAAACATTTCATCAAACACTTGTAGTGCAAATTATACATAAACCCTAAAGTTAAAAATTACAACATAAACATGCAAAGATCTAAACATTTAAGCAACATAAGTCATTTCCATGTAACAATCTATCATTTCTTGCCAAAAAAAATCAAAAATTAAACAAAGTCTAAAACTAAAAAAAAATTAATTTAAGATAATAAATGTAACATATAAGCATAAAATGACAATGAACTTGATTATGGAAACTTGTTATTGGAGTGTTGGTTGATTTGAAGTTGAAAAATTTGAGATCTTTGGAAGATTTGAGAGAGTTTTTAGAGATTGAAGAGATGAAGATGCAAGTTCTGGTTGCTGAGCTTCATAAGTACTGATCGCAGCGGCAGTTAGCTGCCGATGGACCCTGCGGCAACTAACTGCCGCTGGTTTCCTTTCCGTCGGCAGTTAGCTGCCGCCGGATCCTTCCCATCCGCAGTTAACTGCCGCCGGGGTAAAAACGTAAATTACTGGTGTGTTTTAGCTTTCTTTGAAGTGGGAAAAACAATTCTCAAACCAAAAACAATTGGCTAACTTAATTCTGACTTGGGCCTATGGTATGGCTTCGTCATTTATGGGCCTACAACATAGATCTTTTGACATAAAAAAAATAAGGTTACTTTCACCGGCTCGAAAATATGTAGAAAATTGTTTTTTCCCCATACACAAATGCTCATTCCCAAAGAAAATGATCAAAATACTCATGTGTGACTTAAGTCACGCTCGATATATATCAATGTGACTTAACTCACGTTGGTGTATAACCAGCGTGACTTAACTCACGCTCGGTAGATGTCAGCGTGACTTAAGTCACGCTGCGATCATTTATAACCCAGACAGAACCTCAGTTCTCCATTTCACTTCTCAAATCTCTAAAAAATCTCCCAAATATATTGGAATGCATTCCTTTTTGTCATGACTCATCCTATATGAAGGGATTCGATGTGATAACTTATATAGTTGATTCGGTAGAATAGATGTGTTGTGTTCTCTCCATTCTTTTGAGTTTTCAAAGAGATTTGCAAATTTTTACACTAAGTATAAGACACTTCAACGCCAACATTTTCTGCAAACTTTCATGAATTTAATTTTAATTAAACATCATGATGATACAACATCCTTAGGAATTTAATGTAATATAATGTAACGTAACACTTCGTTTATTTGAACATAGATGAAATTATAACTAAATAAATTTGCAGTATTCTATTGATTTTGAAATTTATTATGCGTACTTGTGTATTTTTAGTTATGATTTATTTTGGATCATGATTGAATTGTTGTTATTGTTGTTTCTAAGTCATGACATGCTTTTAAAAAATGAACAAAACATATTGTATGTTTGGGGTCTTCAAAAAATATTATCTTTGTGCAAAATCGGTGAAAAAATAACTTACCTAAAACAAGCGTGACTTAAGTCACGCAGGTTATACACCAGCGTGACTTAAGTCACATTGATATACCGAGTGTGACTTAAGTCACGCTGGTGTATAACCAACGTGACTTAAGTCACATTGGGGGTATTTTTGTCAGTTTGTATGAGAGTGGGCAATTTTCGTTGAGAGAAGAGCAATTTTCAAATATGTATCTAAAAAAACTATCGAATTTTATGTGTTTTGAATATATGCTTTTGGATTTTCATACAAACTTTCAGGAGTTCATATTTGTTCAATTTATCTACCATTCATTTACTCTTTCATTTATGAGAGAGATAAACACACAGGGAAGATTAACGAGGTCTATTCATAACAATGACTCTCACTAATCTACCACCTCTCTCTCATTAATGGAGGATAAATAAGTGGAGAAAACTCAAATTCCTTTCATAAACATTAAATTTTTTTAGTAACAAGGATGAGAGAAACCAACGCTTAAAGGATATGTCTACCCCAAACCTCACCATACTAGAATTTTGAAACTAAAATATTGGTAAGTAGATGAAATAGAAATAAATGTTAACAATAAAGATTATTCATAATGAAAGAAAAAGGTGGTTAGGGTTCACATAGTGTCAAAAACAAAAGTTATGAAAATAAGGATCGCAAAGAGAATTTATTGTAAATCAAAGAAAGATTAGTCTACTAACTATAAATATAAAACTCGATGGTACAAGTTCAATAGAATATTATCTAACATCTCTTTCCAAACTCGTGATGTATTAACATTTGGAATCAAGAGTTTGCCAGTCATACAAAAAACTCAATCTTAAAAGATATTTTCTAATATTCGAACATCCTCATGAGGCAAAATCCCTAATTGATTTTAAAGATAACAAACCCTAAATGATTAAAGGATTAATGGACTTTGATTGGTTTCTTGGTATTTAATTTGTGTTCTTGAGTGTTTAATTAAGACAGGAACAAGGTACGAACCATACCAAGATACAAGGAATCAAAGATCATTAAGAAGAAAGAACTCGGTCAGAGTTCAGAAAGTTGAACAAGAGTTCAGAAGGTTGGACACAGTTCAGAAGTTGGAACACAGTTCAGAAGCTGGGACATAGTTCAGAAGCTGGGACATTGTTCAGAAGCTGGAACATAGTTCAGAAGCTTGGTCATAAGGTTGTTCTTATGGATATAAAAAAACAAGCCCAAAAATTCATGAACATTCAAGGCTCACGTGACATAAATGAGATGCCCAGAAAAGTACAATAACTTGGATCAATCAAGAAGTTATGGCATCTATTTGGCATAAAGGCAAAAAGCATATCCATTGTTCATTGAAGACTTATGAACAATTGAAGTACAAAACATTAGGAATATTCCTCTTGGAATATCATCCTAGATGTTGTACATACTGCACTTCATTGATGTTTTACTATTAGGATTTGATTACATCAAATGGAAGTCTTACAAATCATCCTAAGTAAAACAAAAGAACATTCTAAAGTTCAGAAAGTTCAATAATGCACATGCTTTAATTCTGACAGCACAGTAAAGTGGTTGGCAAAGTGAAGCAAAAGCAAGATAGCAATCTCAAAGTCAGAATCCATGAGATTTCGACACCTAAGGGATTTGGTACTGTACAAGACCAGCAAAATCCCCTAAAGCATGGGCATGAACTGACAGTTCCACTTTCCTCTCTCCTGCACACAATCCAAGACAGATCTGCAAAGCTTTTGGTTCAGGAACATTCTGAAGTATGCACGCCTAACAAAAGCTCATCAACAACCCAGATCTTCATGTGACATTCATAGGAATCAACCAGAAATTCATCTGGCATTCATCCATATGAACCCAGGAACATTCTGAAGTACAAGACTCTCAACCAAAATTTGCTAAGTCACTAGGACACGTGGCACAAGACCATTGGATACCTCCTAACGGGTACAAGAAGTCAAGAAGCTCTATAAAAGGGATTGAAGGCTTTCATTCAAAACACAAAGCTTAAAAGCATAATTAAACATCTGATAAGCGCCAGAAACTAGTTTTAAAGCATATTTATTTTAGGCACTTATCTTACTTGTTTTACAATTTATCTAGGTAAAAGCTCCAAAATAAAGGATAAATATCATTTCATGCTTTTTAGACCTAATCCCAACCATTTTTGTAGGTACATGCTAATTTGAAGAAAACCAGATCAGATTCTGATGAGTAGCGTCTGAAGGTGCTTCTGATGAACAACTTCTGATGGCCAGCGTCTGAAGTTCAGCTTCTGAAGTTCAGAGTCTGAAGTTCAGCTTCTGAAGTTCAGAGTCTGAAGTTCAGCTTCTGATGAACAGTAACTTAGTTTCAGCTTCTTATGAACAGTAACTTAGTTCAGCTTCTGATGAACAGTAACTTTAGTTCAGCTTCTGATGAACAGTAGCGTAGTTCACAACAAACAGATCAGAAGCAAAACAGCAAAACAACAAAGTTGCATTGTACCAGCTGTTTAAAGCTTAATTTTTATTTGCTAAGTCCTTTGTTTGAGGACAGACAAAGATTTAAGTTAGGGAGTGTGATAAGTGCATTTTAAGATTGAGAGATTAAGTTTAAACAGTTATAGGAATGTTTCCAATACCAAGCAATGGCTTATGAGAATGATAAGCCTATGATTATAGGTTCATATGTTATGTATTGGAAGATTAGTTCCCTTAAGAAAAGCATCAGAATCTGCCTGCTGCTTGTATCTTTATTTATAAAGTCCTTTGTTTGAGGACAAACAAAGATTTAAGTTGAGGAGTGATATCCTCCCTGATTCAGATCAGTGAGATACAAACTGATCAGAAGCAAAACAGTGCAATTAATAAGTGAATCATGCTTTCAAAAAAAATTTAAATCAAAGAGTCTGATTCACAACAAACAGATCAGAAGCAAAACAGCAAAACAACAAAGTTGCATTGTACCAGCTGTTTAAAGCTTAATTATTATTTGCTAAGTCCTTTGTTTGAGGACAGACAAAGATTTAAGTTAGGGAGTGTGATAAGTGCCAGAAACTAGTTTTAAAGCATACTTATTTTAGGCACTTATCTTACTTTTTTTACAATTTATCTAGGTAAAAGCTCCAAAATAAATGATAAATATCATTTCATGCTTTTTAGACCTAATCCCAACCATTTTTGTAGGTACATGCTATTTTGAAGAAAACCAGATCAGCTTCTGAAGTTCAGAGTCTGAAGTTCAGCTTCTGATGAACAGTAACTTAGTTTCAGCTTCTGATGAACAGTAATTTAGTTCAGCTTCTAAGGACCAGTAACTTTAGTTCAACTTCTGATGAACAGTAACTTAGTTCAACTTCTGATGAACAATAACTTAGTTTCAGCTTCTGACGAACAGTAACTTAGTTCAGCTTCTAATGAACAGTAACTTTAGTTCAGCTTCTGATGAACAATAACTTAGTTCAACTTCTGATGAACAGTGACTTAGTTCAGCTTCTGATGAAGTAGGGCGGTTTGGTCTGAAGCTGATGTGGCAGAAATCAAGTAGGACGGTTTAACTGTTCATAGCTGATGAAGAATTCATTAAAAACAGAACCTATAAATAGATTCAAGGGCTGGATTTGTTGGAGAGATGTACGTAGGAGTTGTAATATTTTTAGGTTATAGTTTTAGATAGAAAATAGGGATAAAAGCTATGTTCTTCAAGGAGCAAGAGTGATTGAAGTGTGGATTAACTAAGATTCTTTGGGAAATCAAGACTTAGCTTTGGATCTTCATCTTTCTTTACACTTTTGTATAGTTGTCATGACAATGATCAACTAACTCCCCTTTGTTGGGATTGGAGGTACTTAATTTAGTTAAGATGTGATCTTTTAATCTTGCAAATATATGATTCCAGCACCTTTTGTGATATTGAGTTTATTCTTGTTGTTCATTCTTATGCTTGATTTAATTGTTATTGACAAATACTTTTGAATCTTAGAATAATCTTCTATCAAAATAAGAAATTCTAGACATGGAATTGGTTTTGATAATCCCACAAAGTATTGGAACATAATGCTTTTGGATCGTTTGATAGATTGGGAAATCGTCGATTAAACGATACGATCGATCTCACGACGTCATTTGGACATGAATGATGTTGTTGAGTAATACGTGATAATTTCGCTAAAAAGCTAGAATTCATATGCATGATCATTAGAATATATTCGAGGCTAGATTGACGAACTCTAATTCCAACACTTTTACTCCCTGTTACTCTCTGTTTTTATTTCCTCTTTTAACAGTCCAATAGTTTTTAATGCAAACAATTTATAAACCCAACACTTAAAATGATAAGAATTGTTGAATGGCTTATGATATCGCACTAGTCCCTGTGGAGACGATATAAAAAAAATACTTACTTTTGACTCAACATCAAAATGGCGCCGTTGCCGGGGATTGGTGTTTAGATATTTTAAGCATCGCAACAATTTGTATTGTTTTGAGCATCTGTATATATCTTGTGAATATTCTTCTTTGTTATACAAAGAAAAATTTCTTGTTAGTTACACTGGTTCAGATTCTGCACATAAAAGAAATCATGGCTGATCATGATTATATCAACTTCTATACTCCATTTGAGTATGAATCCTATCAACATAATCAACAATATCCTTAAGATGAACAAATGTCAACAATGGAAAATATTTTGAATATGTTCATACAACAATCCATGATCAACACGCAAAATACCAACCAAAGATTGAAGAATTTATCAAGCCAGTTGGAGATTTTGCAAGTTCAATTAGATTTTACACCAAGAATCATGGATGTTCAAACCAACAATCAATTCACTTTTGAATTTGGAGAGGTTGTTGAAGAAGATGTTGATGAAATTGAGGAAGAGATAATGTTTGAAAGATGTGGTATAATGAAAATAGTGGAAGAAATAGAGATACCACACGAAGTAGAATTTCCTCAAGAGCTGTCATATACTGAAGAGGCAGAAACTGTTGATAATGAAGAAGTGACGGCTTCAGAACCAAAGGAACAGTTACTTAACTAGGAAGAATTATCTGAAAACAATTGGGTGAAAGTGAGCAAGGCAGACATAGATCGTGTAATAGACCACATATGTTCCTTGTTCAGCAAACAAAGGTTAGGGAGGATATGGACTCCACATCACCTCTACTTCAAGTTCATGGAATTCCTCCAAAAGCAAAGGAATACTAAGGATGATGTGTTGTCCGTCTCATTTTGGCCACCCTAACGAAAAAGGCGTCGAGCTAACGACGTAAAACATGCGCTTGTTGGGAGGCAACCCAATTTTTTAAGTATTTATGCTTTATTTGTATTAGTACTCTGTTTTTACTAATGATCAGAGTCTGATCTTCAGACTCTGTTATTAGTATTCTGTTTTTACTAATGATCAGAGTCTGATCTTCAGACTCTGTTATTAGTACTCTGTTATTATTTGGCTTTTGAATTATAATTATGGTGACTGTTATTTATATGAACAGAGGCATGATAAGGATAGAAAGTTCAATGAATTGTGCAAAGTCAAGGTACATGTTTCTTGCGTTTCTGGAAAGATGACAGGATTTGGAATGTGTACTTTAAACAAAATTTATTTTATACAATTCTCTGCAATAACATGTTTAGTATGTGAATCACTTAAAACTAGCCTAAATGTGAGGAATCCTCAAGTACTGTGCACATATGCAGGAGACTGGTATTTTTTGTTTAACTTGGTTGTTTTATGTTAAATCTGAAAATTGTTTTGAACTGTTTGAAAGCACATAAATGATCAAGGCATTCTTTTTGAAACTGAGAAGAAACACCTGACCACAGAAAGCCTACCCAGTGAGTGAGTGAGTATTTGATAATCCCCACTTGAGCCAAATGTATCAGAATCCACAATTTTTGAACTGTCAGATTCACAAGCAAAACTCAAGTGAATTTGCCCTGAAAAATGTCAAAATTCAGTTCATAATTGATTCACTGATGGATTATGATGTTTTTCTTTTTGAACCCTGAAACTTCCAATTTAATCTTATCCCTTGCCTTAGGATAAGGGAACATTCAGTAGGGTAATGTTTTGAGCAAGTTGGGAAGAAAAGGAAGGTTTTGCATTTATGTCAAGTAATGGTGAAATTTGAAAATTGATCTTGACAACAAGAAAAAGAGAAAGAAAAGAAAAAAGAAAAAGAAAAAGAAAAGAAAAAGAGAAAAATACAATAAATAGAAAAAGTTGTCAAGATCAAAGTACTACTTGTATATCACCAAGGGTTGATAAGGAGAATTTGGAGGAAGTTGTGTAAATAGAAAGAATGTTCCTCTATGCTTGGCCATTTGAATTCAATTTTTCCCACAAATGACATTTCTTTTGAAACCAAGCCAAATTACAACCCTCAAAGACCTTTTGATCTATGCTTTTGTGCTTTTTGAGATGATAATTGGATGGACACATAACTTAATCAGTATGTTAGCAGATTTACCAGATGAGTGTTCAAAACCCTCACTTTATGATTTCAATTTGTTTCATCTACTTGCAAAGAAGTATGTTAGGTGTGATTCATTGCTGACCATGTTATTGATTTGAACTGCATAAACTGAATTTTGCATTTAGAACCTGTTTTACATTTTTGTTTCTTTCCAGATCAATGAGAAACATCAGACTTGCCAGTGCAATTCATAATTGAATCATGCATTCTGAAATTCTGTCTGCCTGCTGTTCTGAAATTATGTCTGCCTGTTGTTCTGTTTAATGCTGCTGCTATTTTGTTTAAACTCTGAAATCTCAAATGAATCAGAATCTGCCTGTTGCTGTTTGCATCTGACATGTTGCTGTTTTTCTGTTTTGCATCAGAATCTGCCTGCTGCTTGTATCTTTATTTATAAAGTCCTTTGTTTGAGGACAAACAAAGATTTAAGTTGAGGAGTGATATCCTCCCTGATTCAGATCAGTGAGATACAAACTGATCAGAAGCAAAACAGTGCAATTAATAAGTGAATCATGCTTTCAAAAAAAATTTAAATCAAAGAGTCTGATTCACAACAAACAGATCAGAAGCAAAACAGCAAAACAACAAAGTTGCATTGTACCAGCTGTTTAAAGCTTAATTTTTATTTGCTAAGTCCTTTGTTTGAGGACAGACAAAGATTTAAGTTAGGGAGTGTGATAAGTGCATTTTAAGATTGAGAGATTAAGTTTAAACAGTTATAGGAATGTTTCCAATACCAAGCAATGGCTTATGAGAACGATAAGCCTATGATTATAGGTTCATATGTTATGTATTGGAAGATTAGTTCCCTTAAGAAAAGCATCAGAATCTGCCTGCTGCTTGTATCTTTATTTATAAAGTCCTTTGTTTGAGGACAAACAAAGATTTAAGTTGAGGAGTGATATCCTCCCTGATTCAGATCAGTGAGATACAAACTGATCAGAAGCAAAATAGTGCAATTAATAAGTGAATCATTCTTTCAAAAAAATTTTAAATCAAAGAGTCTGATTCACAACAAACAGATCAGAAGCAAAACAGCAAAACAACAAAGTTGCATTGTACCAGCTGTTTAAAGCTTAATTTTTATTTGCTAAGTCCTTTGTTTGAGGACAGACAAAGATTTAAGTTAGGGAGTGTGATAAGTGCCAGAAACTAGTTTTAAAGCATATTTATTTTAGGCACTTATCTTACTTTTTTTACAATTTATCTAGGTAAAAGCTCCAAAATAAATGATAAATATCATTTCATGCTTTTTAGACCTAATCCCAACCATTTTTGTAGGTACATGCTATTTTGAAGAAAACCAGATCAGATTCTGATGAGCAGCGTCTGAAGGTGCTTCTAAAGGTGCTTCTGATGAACAACTTCTGAAGGAGCTTCTGATGGCCAGTGTCTGAAGTTCAGAGTCTGAAGTCAGCTTCTGAAGTTCAGAGTCTGAAGTTCAGCTTCTGAAGTTCAAAGTCTGAAGTTCAGCTTCTGATGAACAGTAACTTAGTTTCAGCTTCTGATGAACAGTAACTTAGTTCAGCTTCTAAGGAACAGTAACTTTAGTTCAACTTCTGATGAACAGTAACTTAGTTCAACTTCTGATGAACAGTAACTTAGTTTCAGCTTCTGACGAACAGTAACTTAGTTCAGCTTCTAATGAACAGTAACTTTAGTTCAGCTTCTGATGAACAATAACTTAGTTCAACTTCTGATGAACAGTGACTTAGTTCAGCTTCTGATGAAGTAGGGCGGTTTGGTCTGAAGCTGATGTGGCAGAAATCAAGTAGGACGGTTTAACTGTTCATAGCTGATGAAGAATTCATTAAAAACAGAACCTATAAATAGATTCAAGGGCTGGATTTGTTGGAGAGATGTACGTAGGAGTTGTAATATTTTTAGGTTATAGTTTTAGATAGAAAATAGGGATAAAATCTATGTTCTTCAAGGAGCAAGAGTGATTGAAGTGTGAATTAACTAAGATTCTTTGGAAAATCAAGACTTAGCTTTGGATCTTCATCTTTCTTTACACTTTTGTATAGTTGTCATGACAATGATCAACTAACTCCCCTTTGTTGGGATTGGAGGTACTTAATTTAGTTAAGATGTAATCTTTTAATCTTGCAAATATATGATTCCAGCACCTTTTGTGATATTGAGTTTATTCTTGCTATTCATTCTTATGCTTGATTTAATTGTTATTGACAAATACTTTTGAATCTAGGTTTAGAATAATCTTCTATCAAAATAAGAAATTCTAGACATGGAATTGAGTTTTGATAATCACACAAAGTATTGGAACATAATGTTTTTGGATCGTTTGATAGATTGGGAAATCGTCGATTAAACGATACGATCGATCTCACGACGTCATTTGGACACGAATGATGTTGTTGAGTAATACGTGATAATTTCACTAAAAAGCTAGAATTCATATGCATGATCATTAGAATATATTCGAGGCTAGATTGACGAACTCTAATTCCAACACTTTTACTCCCTGTTACTCTCTGTTTTTATTTCCTCTTTTAACATTCCAATAGTTTTTAATGCAAACAATTTATAAACCCAACACTTAAAATGATAAGAATTGTTGAATGACTTACGGTATCGCACTAGTCCCTGTGGAGACGATATAAAAAAAAATACTTACTTATCAACATCTTACAAAAAGAGTTTAAAAGCTTCATAGCAAATTGATTTCACAATCAAACTCTAAAGATTATTAAAATCTCCAAGAGTGTGAATCAATCTCAAATTATCTTTTCAAAGATAATCATCTTCTCTCCCCCCTCTCCTCTGATTGTCTTCATCTCAATCTCATTTCTTCAAATATCCAATCAATTGTAAAGAGCAAATCTCATCTAGTTTTAAGCGTATTAAAGTCTAGGTTGAGTAACATAGTGCAAAGTCTGGTGTGACTTAGTACAGAAAGTTGAGAGCCTGCCGAGGCTTAGAGAATACAGTTTGTAACCGTTCCAAGTGAATAAGATTGTAAGGTGCAGGATTTGAGAGGGTATCTCAAGCATCATAGTGGAAAACTCTCACAAGATTGTGAGGAGTGGACTGACCCACATTGGGTGAACCACTATAAAATTATGTGTGTCCTTCTTCTCTCTCTATACTCTTTACATTACTGCATACACAATACACACAAAATACTGAACTTAAATATTTTATTCTGCAACTAACACTTCAGAACGTTCTGAAGTCTGTTTAACTTTATTCTTCCAAGTATCAACTTGAGAAGTATTTTTAAGTACAAGATTAAATTTTAAAAAGGGTCATAATTCAAACCCCCCTTTCTTGTGACTATATTATCTACTTCATGTTCAACATTCACAAATCAGAAGTTAATAGCAAATCAAAATCAGAAGCATAAGCCATACATACTAATGTCAACATTCATAAATCAGAAACTAATGCCAAATCAAAATCATGAAGCACTGAAAACTAATGTCAATATTCATTTCTCTTTGGAATGCATGTAGGTTAGCCAAATTTTCCTAGACTAATCCTCCTCCTTGTTTAGAAAATCTCCCGTCTTGGTTCATTCTCAATCAAGCAAGCTGCAAAACACCACAACTCACTGCCCTTTTCCAAAACACCTTCGGTAACCATCCAATTTATAAGAGCCATTGTTGTAGCAATGGTAGAACTACCATTAACTTGTTTTCAGAAGCATAAGCCATATATACTAATGTCAACATTCATAAATCAGAAACTAATGCCAAATCAAAATCATGAAGCACTGAAAACTAATGTCAATATTCATTTCTCTTTGGAATGCATGTAGGTTAGCCAAATTTTCCAAGACTCATCATCCACCTTGTTTAGAAAAATCTCCCGTCTTGGTTCATTCTCAATCAAGCAAGCTGCAAAACACCACAACTCACTACCCTTTTCCAAAACACCTTCGGTAACCATCTGATTTATAAGAGCCATTGTTGTAGCAATGGTAGAACTACCATTAACTTGTTTACTTGCATCACCATCAGACTACATTATTTCCAATGCCTTATTCGACTGAGATATCAAGGTTTCTATTTGACCAACTAGCTTTGCCGATCCTCCCAAGTGTTTTCTTTTACGATTCCCCTTAATAGGTTTGTAAGTCATGTTTTGGGTTTGTGCAACTCTATTTGTGCCTCCACCTTGACCAGTTACTTATGTACCTTCAAGATCTTCAACATGTATGTGTGCAGCTCCAAGACCTTGGGTACCACCAACCTCATTCATAAAATCAGGCCAAAAAAATTTTTCTTCGTGATATAAATTTTCCACTTGAGAAGCATGTCGTTTGTATTCTGCATAAACATGTTCTCCATCACTCTCATAATGATTGTCTTCTCCATCACTTTCTTTATCCTCCCCCTCAACATTAATATGTTCCCCAGGTTGAACCAAATCAGGATTCATAAAGGGAGCAACAAACTCTTCCCCAGTTGCATAATTGTCATCAAACAATTGATTCCAATATTCCTCAATCGACTGATCTATTGACTTATTACGAAATTTTTTAGCCTCAGGTATCTCCTACAAACAAATAAAAGTTAACCATTAATTAACTTTGAGATCTTATATTAAATTATTTTCATTGTAAATTAACTAAATGTATTTATTAAACAAACTAACCTTAATTTTTCTATCCCACCACTCATCTGAACAACTATGCTTTCCTGTAATATGATCCCATCCTAGGCTAGTTTCACCAAACTTCAGAAACCTCCAAATTCGACACTCTTTTTTCATTGTATAAAACTTATTCTTTAAAGTTTTTGTGTTGCATTTTCGGTTGATGGCAGCTTCAAAATCTTGGTTAATCTTCTTCCATTTAAATGACCCACGCCCATTTTTTCTAATGAACTTGATACAAAGCTCACAATTTTTTTTCATACTCAGGATCATCTGACCATTTAAAATTGATTCCTTCCATTTTATCTTTACTTGAGGCCATCTTATAAATTTTACAATATAAAATAATAAGGATTAGCACTTTTGAATTATAGACTAAAAGGACACATGGTAAAAATACACTAAAAATGACACATTGAGAATGGATAGTTTTTTTATAACACAGAGCTCAAAATGCCTTATAACAACCTACAAAGCTCAATGACCAATTAACTACCTATATATATATATATATATATATATATATATATATATATAGAATCCAGACACAAAATATGTATAATATTGGACATCAAAGAACAAATATTCTAATCTATTCATCAGTAATAATAAAAAAATAAATTGGGGTTTAGGGTTTTTCAATCTATTTATGAATCAAACAACTCTTTTAAACAATACAGAGACTGCAGAAAATAGGGGAAAAATCGCAAACCTGGATGAAGAAAGGAGAAGAAACAATGGAGGAATGGTGGAGAAGGAGAATGACGATACAGAGATAATGAAGAACCCATTTTTATCTCTCTTTGCATGATCGTTGATATTCTTTGTATTTAATACATTTATTTTTTATTGTAAATTATAATAAAACATAAGGGGTAAAACTAGTATTGAAATAAAATAGTAAGGGTAAAAGAGGAAGAAAAAACAATAAGCTATAAGCTCAAACGCTAGTTGAAATAGCGTCTGAAAAATAAGTTATAATTAAGCTCCTGAAATAAGCTATAAACTCTTGACGAAAAGACTGTTACGAAACAGGAGTAGCAATAATTCGAGAGAATTCCTTTTTGAAGATGTGAATTAAAACGAGACTTTAGTCTGATTATTTTTCCAATACCTCACTAACTACAAAATCAATACTTAGAAGAGGAGCACGATGCAGAATAGTCCCGTGAAGCCCCTCAAAGACATCCTGAAAAGCCATAAAAATTTGAGCCAAACACTGTTCTTTTCCATAATCGGTGTACTTTTTTTTTTTGACAACTCAAATGTTTCCCAATTGATCTCACAAATTATTGATGGCAGAATAAAATTTAACGGATGGTCAAATTATTCTGCTTAAGCATCCGAATATCAATCTCCAACTAATATCATTCTGCAAAATTAGACCGAACATACAAATGTTTCATATGATCCCAAACATCTTTAACAATTACATATTTTGCAAGTTGCATACATGTCAGTTGAGAAACATAATTATTGATGCAAGTAAGAATATTTGAATTATTAATCTCCCATGTTTCCAAATCCTTTATTTTTTATCTTGGGGCTTAACAAATGTTCCATCAACATAACTCCACATCCTATTTCCTTCAATTTGTTTTTCATTACATAACTTCCATAAGAAAGTTTTCAAAGTTGAGTTGGACACTAATAGATTGAAGATAATCATCGTTATCATTAGTCATAGCAAATAATCAGAGTTGAGTAACAAAGTAAGAGGTAACCTATTAGCAGATGATGAATAGCGAACCAGTAGAGGAGAAGAGAAAGCAGATAATCGACCAACAAAGGGCTATAATAATGCAACAATAAATAATTGTGTTATTCTATCGAACAATAACATAATGCACCACTTGGACTTTTAACCAACTTGTTGAAAAAATTAATGTACTTGAAGGACCAATCCGGGGGGGAATACACTATCAATGGCCAAAATGTGTGATGATCTTTTAACAGTAGCACAACTTTTACAAATGTAACTGACATAACAATTATCATTATTATTTTATAATAATGAGAGTCGCAACCTACCAACATAACGAATTCAAATGTGGATGGATCGAACTTGCTCATTAATACCATGTTAACAATGGAGATCATGATAAAGGATGTTAGGGTTTCTAAAGTGTCAGTCAATAGCATGCGCAACTCGGCTATGCAAACATTCCAAAAAGTAGAAGGCCTAAAATTTTTGAGGGCCCAAATTTTAAGTTTTTATACTTTATTTGGTAAAAATATAGACTATTACTTTTCCTTCTCGCGCGCCCTATTTTTTATCTTTCAAAAATGTCCTTCGAATTTTAGAATCCTAATTTCTATATATAAAACGAAGACAGTAATTTCCACATTTCTACAGTTTTATGTTTAAAAATTTGGTTTGTAACTTTTGGATGATTTCTGTTTTAAATTTAATATTTCAAAATTGTGTTGTTTCTTATCGTTTCTATTAAAGTATTTATTTTATACGATCACGAGGTTATGTCAAATTCATACCATATGTCTCAGCCTAAAAACAAAGTTTCTGTCTCTGTGCTGAGACAGTTCGGATTATATAATCCGAAATGTTTTATGACATATCGGATTATATAATCCGAAAGGTGTCAAACACCCCAGAAATGACAAAATTTTGAGTAAAAAAATGCATTTTTTGGATTATATAATCCGAACTGTCTCAGCACAGAGACATAAACTTTGTTTTTTGGCTAAGACATACATATGGTATGAATTTGATATAAACATGCATTTGTGATCGTATAAAATAAATATTTTAATATAAACGATAAGAAACAACACAATTTTCAAACATTAAATTTAAAACAGAAACCAAATGTTCAAACATAAAACTGTAGAAATGTGGGAAGTTACTATCTTCGTTTTATATATAGAAAGGTTTCGGATTTTAGAACTCAAACTCATTTTGGATTCTAAAATCCAAAAGGCATTTTTTGAAAGAAAAAAAATAGGGCGCGCGAGAACCTCGTTGGATGGAAAAAATAATAGTAAAAAATATAATATTTTAAAATAATTCATAGGGTCCGACTATACTTTCTTTTTATTAGGGCCCATTTTTTAAGATTAGAACAGAACTTTTAAAGTATTTAAAATGATCCTAATAGCAAAAGTTATGAAAATAAGAATTACAAAAGAGAATATATAATAAAACATAAAATGACTAGACCACTAAAGACTCAATAGTATAGACTATTTTCTAGCAATATATACATCATCATATACATCATCATTTTCTAGCAATCTACTATTTAGAACACCACCTCACTTCAATTCTACAATGATATTGAATCCTCATCAACTAAAATGCGTGTGATAAGTGGGTATATACTAAAGTTTCAGAAATTACTAAAATGCACGTGAGAAGCTGGCATTGATTAAAATGCACAAAAAAGTTGACTTTGATTAAATTAACTTACAATGCACTTGAAAAAATTTCAGTGATAAAATTTTAGAATTAACTTAAATGCACAAGATAAGTTGTCACTGACTAAGCTATTATGGTACACGGGACATGTTATCATTAATACAAAATTTATAATAATTATAATACACGGGCCATGTTATTATTTATATATATTTTAAAATAATTATTATACACGGGACAAGTCATCATTGATATGTATTATAAAAGATTATTATATATAAATTTTAAAATAATTTTTATACATGTAACAAGTCATCGCTAATACATATGATAAAATTATTATTATACACGGGAAAAGTTATCATTCATAAAAAGTTAAAATCGGTAATTTAACGAACAATCTTTATGTTTATGTTTATATTTATTTCTCAAAAAGTGGGCATTGAACCCTTTATCTTTATCTTTGTATTTATCTACTATTTAGAATATCACCTCACTTTAATTATACAATGATATTGTACACTTATAAACTGAGATGCACGGCATAAGTGAACATTGACTAAATCTTTGGAAACAACTAAAATGCATATGAGAAGTTGACATTGGTTAAATAGAACTATCATGCACAAGACAAGTTGTCATTGATAAAATGCACAAGACATGTTGAGTAGAACTATCATATACAAGACAAGTTGTCATTATACACACGACAAATTGACAAACATATTCTAAAAGCATACAACTCAATATTTTTTTAAGACAAAAATTATATAAGTTAATATTATTATTGTTTAAACTACCATATAAAAAATCCTTAAATTATATAAATCATTCACATCAACGGATACCCGTGCGAAGGGACCACAATGTACTTTTCTATGGGCTTATCCACCACACATCTAACCCAATTCTTTTCTACTAATTTATCCCCACTTTATTGCTTAATACATACATTTTCTCAATTTTATAAATATGTATTCCACATTAATTCCAATTTAATATTTTGTTTATATCAATTTTTTGTTTTTTAGTTATTTTATTTTTCTTTATAACTATAATTATTGTTCTTTTTTAAATCTAAACTAAACATAGTTTAATTAATCAAATTTTTAACTGCATTAAATCATCACGCCCAACCGGCACCCGTGCGGATGCACGGGTTAGTTACTAGTTTATCATTATAATCCTATAACTTCTACCTCAAATCTCAACCCCTACCACCACTAACCAATTCCATTTTACTCGTTTTCTCTTTCTACTAACCACCACCACCGCTGACTCATTTCATTTTCAAACTCAACTATATATTGGAATGATACATGAGATATTTTATTGCATAAGAGCCGGGAGAAAAAACAAAGAACTTTCATGGTTCTTTCATAATTTGCAAGGATAATCGTGGGAAAAAAGAAGCCTTAATTATTCAAACTCTGTGTCAAAATGAAACATATAGAAATCGTCACAAAGCCTCAATTATAATTTTAATGTGAAGCATTCAACAAAATTTATTTTCCTTAATCAGCGATTCAAAAATAATTTAAATAAATTGTATATTAAAGTAATTAAACCAATTTATAACTTTTGAACCAATATCATAATAATATAATAAAAATCACATTTGAATTCAAACTGATCACTTCAAAGAGATATTAATGTGAATATATAATTTTTTATGGGCATTGCTACAATGCAGTCATTATATATATTATTCAGTTCTTCGATTTTTCTCTCGAAATAACACTTCAACATTATTTTTTAAAAAATTTGTTTTGAAAGAAAATTAAGAATAAACGAAAATAACACTAACTGTCTTTTTGTGGTTCTTGAAATCGCTTTTAAATATTTGTTTTGAATTTTCTATCTTGGTCCATATGCTAAATAAAATATTCTTGACCAAAAAATAAAAATTTTAAGGTGTTAAATAAAAAAAATTAATCAATTTTTACAATTTCTACATAATTTCTATGTATTTAGTTACAATATTCATAATAAACTAAAAAAATAGTTAAAAGTGTTTTCAAGAACTAAAAAGTAGGTAGTTACCATTATTCTAGTTTATCCTTCATTTTAGTTCAAAAAATATAAATAAAAATTGTTTTCAACAGTTTTATTAAAATCCTTAAAAAAAAAAAACTGTTTTATTAAAAGAACTGAACGGTTGAATATTTTTCACAGAAACAGTAGAAATTCTTTTTTTTTTATAACACTTTTTGATAGACTATCCAAAAGCCAAAAATTGTCACCTTATTTTTTAAATCATTTTTAAATTAATATTTCTTTATTATTCTTTGGAAGATAAATTTGCAGCATTTGAATTTCGATTGATAGAAGGTCAACCAAGTGATAGGGTTAAAAAGATAATATCACCGCTTTTAAAAATATCCCAACATATGGTTGTTTTGATCAGGTTTTTTTTACTAGGTCAGTGTATGGTTTAAACATGCAGAAGATAAAAGGAAGTTTGTTAATCGTCAGAAAATGCGATTTCAGTCACTATACTTTTTTTTAAGGACAGTCACTATACTTATTTCACTGAAATGTTGGTGTTACACTTCATATTTGTAACCTCTATCTACTTCACACCATCTCTCTGTGCAAAAGTATTTTATTTATTTGTTGTCTCTAAATTTAGTAGCACATTTTATCCTTCAAATTGCTTCTCAGTACATCTGCCTCTTTCCCTTGTGGTTACCATTTAGGCACTCACATCATCAAGTTTCAATTGTTAATTATTACTAGTTTTCATCTCTCACTCAACTATGATGTTTCAACATAGAATTCAATGAGGTTTGTACATCATTTCATTTTTTGCGTATTCTTATTGTTAGTGGCATATATTTATTCCTTGCATTTTCAATTCTTGGATACATCATCAACACAAGTGAAAGAACAAACATCAAAATTAAGAACTGCCCTCCATTTCAAAATAAGTGTCGTTTATGGTTTTTACACACAAATAAAAAAATGTAATAATTATGTCAAAAGACATGATAATTTGACTAAACTAGCCTTATTTACTATTAGTGTAATGCTTTGAAAGTAGTGTACACTCAATTAATTAGAGGATACAATTGAAATTAAAATAATAATTCTACACTGAAAAGTGCAAGTGACATTCATTTTAAAACAAATATTTTGGCTAAAACGACACTCATTTTAAAAAGGAGGTAGTAGTAGAAATGAAATGCTTATTAGATATCTAAATTTTTATATCTATATTTTTGAATGGACATTTTCATATCATTGATTAAATACCGAGTATTTGTAAATGGATAATGCCTAGTAGTACGAAGAAATACAAACGAAAATCAACGAATTAGTTTTCGTCAAATTCTGCACAGCAAGTGTTCACACTATTTGGCAGTGCTCTTTGTAAATTTGTATACTTTCAAAAATTTCAAAGAAGTATCTGACAATGACAAAATATAGACAGCATATATAGAAGGATTTTTTTTTTTGCTTCTCTACAAAAATATGAGTCCTTTTCAATCTCTTTGAATACAAGTTTGATTTTGTATACAATTTTATTTTGAAGTAAAAGTATTTGTTGTTTTTGTTCTAGCGATTAGAAAATATGGTCGGACTTTTTGAGGTTATGGCATTTGGAGTTTGAACTCCAGATGAAAGATATGTTGATTCTCTTCTTCAAAAAAAAAAAAGATATGTTGATTCTACTTTTATGGCTAAGCTTGCTAAGTTTGACAATTTTATTTTGAAGTAAAAGTTTTATCATAAGCTAAGTTTGATTTCATATACAATTTCATTTTGAAGTAAAAATTTTATCATACAAAGGTAGTTCAAGTAATGCCTATGTGACACGATTTTACTTTGAGTATTAAATGGTTACTAATCTTAGGTCTTAACTCAATTTTCTCAACATATGAACTGAAATGCAATTTTATTTTTATGAGAGGAAATAACTTATTGCATTTCATTAATCAAAATGTGTTCAATACAATATGGCATCTCTACGAACTGAAATACAATTATACAACAGTGAATATGGATGGAATTTTTTTCCATATTATACTCCAAGAGATTTGTGATGTGTGAACATGCAAGTCTATATAATTTTTTTTTTCCATATTATACTCTAAGAGATTTGTGATGTGTGAACATGAAAGTCTATAAATTTGATCATAGATCATATTAAATTTGAAAAGGAAAAAAGAACGATTGT
Organism: Medicago ruthenica; assembly: GCA_018208015.1. Lineage (NCBI taxonomy): Eukaryota > Viridiplantae > Streptophyta > Magnoliopsida > Fabales > Fabaceae > Medicago > Medicago ruthenica. The sequence continues at coordinate 246,116 of WNNG01000297.1, read as the reverse complement.
ATATCAAATCTAAATGCTTGATCCAAATGTTTTAAGTTTTATTTTTTTTTTGTAGAATAGGCTAAAGGATGGTGTATGAGTTCAAGATAGGAAAAAGATTATAGCTCATAGAGCATTTACAAATACAAATATATTATATATACCTTTTCTAAAGGGACTTAGGAAATTCAAAGCGCAATTATTAAAAAAAGAAATTCCAAAGTGCAATTTGAGTAACCATTTTCTTTTATCATTTTCAAAGGGACTTGCGAAATTCTAAGTGCAATTATTAAAAAAAGAAATTTCAAAGTGCAATTTGCGTTACCATTTTCTTTTATCATTTTCAAAGGGACTTCCGAAATTCTAAGTGCAATTTGCGTAACCATTTTCTTTTATTATTAAATCAATCCTTTGAAATTTAAATAAACATTCATATGAAAATATAAATATTTATCAAACTGTTTGTTTAAACAATAAAAATTTCATAGAATTTACCCCTGCATTGTACGGATGGACGTCTTGTATTAATAATGCTAAGGATTGATTTACTGAAATAAATTAAGTAAAGTTACTTCAATTTATATCAGCTGACTTCATAGTCCATGCTTTGAGATTCTCCACAGTGATCGATTCAGTACCATTGTTAAACACAAACAAATGAGCTTGATTCGCTACGGCTAGTACCGGATAAACCCTAGACAAAATGTTAGTTTTACCTCCTTCTCCAAAACTTTCCACTACGGAATGATCAATCTGTTAATTAAAAAATCAATCATCAACAATTAATAATAATCATCGTAACGGTTAAAACAAAATAGAGAAGGGCGTTGTATATTTGCACATACCAAACTCCTAAGAGAAAGTTTTTTAGTAGCCAAATCCACATCTACAAATCCAGCAAACGATGGCTTGTACAAGTTACTCGTCAGAGAAGAACTGTCAAAAAACGAAAAACAAAATTAATCTAGTTTAAATAAAGGACTTGATGAGAAAAATAAAATTGGGTCCTTATCACAATTTGAATGAATAAAATTAATCTAGTTCCTTGTACCAAAAAAAAAATTAATCTAGTTCCAAAAGTACCATCGATGCCTTTCCAATGTAGTCCATAAAATATATATACATATAATAAGTAGTTTTTAAGATAAAATTCATCAATGTAACATTAATATCTGCTGTTAAGATGTTACGACTAAAATGAAGAATTATCATATACTCTAGAGACTAACCAGATTGATTTTATATACTTTAAGGCTGTTTATATATATATATATATATATTAGAAAGTAAGTTGAAAAGAGAGTGATGTTTTAATACTAAATTGATAGTTTATTTCAATTTAAATTACTCATACCTCGTGGCATCAGAGCACAAGAGAACTACATGTTTGTTTGGAGCTTTGAAGACTCTAAAGAATACAGGAGTGAACTCTGCCAAATTTTCTGAAGCCAAAGTCAAAAGCCCAAAAGGACCAACACCACCTTGAACTTTTGAACCTTTTTGGGAACATAGGTCTTGTGCATTTACCCAACTTGGATCATAAGCCTCTGCCTTATCCAAGCTTGAAAATGAGAAAGTAACTTCCACATCTGCCTGCAATTTTAATTCAATATTTGAATTTGGTTAAATTTATATTGTGTATGAAAGTGTTATTAAAGTGTTTAACCCACCTGGGCAGCAGTTATTCCAGCTACTTCAACATGATCACCCTTTTCAAGCTTTTGATTGTTCATACTAACTTCTTTCTCTCTGAGTGCATTCAATTCTTCAACAGGCCATTGTACTAGTTGTCTTTCAGTAGGATCAAGCCACACTGTTCTTGGAATGGCCTAAGGATTTAGACATACACATACATTAATTGATTAAAATAAAAATAAAAAAAATCATCTTTCATATCATGTATCTGAACAGGTCTACAAAACATATGAACATGCAGCAAACAATAATATCAAATTATTAGATATACAAAAAATCTTATTAATAAGGGGTAGGTTCAGTATTTATATAATGTACCTGAATTCCAGCCCATCCTTTTTTAACATCATCATCTTTGGAATCAGACTCATTAGCCCAACCCCAAAGTATCCTACGATTCCTACTTTGATCAAAAAATGACTTGGAAGCATAGAAATTACCATAGTCATATCTAAGTCCACCCCAACCATCCTCTGAAGTATTACTCGGAATATACTTATCCTTATCAGTTAAATATGTGCCCAATGTGTAGTACTCAAATCTAGTCACGTCAAGACTATTCTTTAAGACATGTTTAACATGATTACCTTCAATTGATGCATCCAACCCCTCTTTACCTTTCAATGAAACCGGGTAAAAATCAGGGCACTCCCACATACCCGTAGTAGTTTTTGAATGGATCGGGTGTTTGGCCCGAACCCATTTCACAAAATCCCTACTCCTATACAAGTAGGCCATCCCTCTATGTTTTCTTCTACTACCAACCAACATTCTCCAACGTCCATCTTTACCCATCCAAGCAGTTGTTGGGTCACGAAAAGCACTACCATTAACGCCTTTTCCCGCAACCACAATCGGGTTAATCTCATCGGGTTTTACCCATTTTCTAAGAAGTGGGTCGGTTGGATCTTCGGGTATAGCATAAACTTGAACTTGAGTGTTATTTTCGTCGATAATTCCGGTGTAAAGGATCACGGGTCCTTTACCCGGAACAATAGTGGCTGATCCGGACCAACATCCGTATTTGTCAAAGGGTTTGGATGGATATATAGCGGGTTCAAGTGCTTTCCAATTTATAAGATCCTTTGATACTGAGTGGGCCCACACAATGTTTCCCCACACAGATCCTTTTGGGTTGTACTGGTAGAATAGGTGATAGTATCCATTATAGTACATTGGTCCTGCATTGTTCACAAATAATTAGTTGAAGTACATGCAGATAATATGAAGGACATTGAAAAATGAAGTAAGAAAAAAAAGTTCAAATGCGTATTTTACTTACCATTTGGATCTGCATGTGATTGATGCATCCATTACACCAATTTAGAAACCATGAAAGAATCAGTAAGCAAATATAGTTGGCATAATTGGAGATGAAAACTAAAATGGAATTTTTTTAGTTATATTTTCTGGATCAAGATTTAATGGGAGAGGAAAGCAGAATTGAAGAGATCAAAACTCCTCTCACTTCATTTCAACTTTTATCCAAAATATTCAGGAGACTTAAGAGAAACGCAAAACATATACGACAAGCAAAAATGGTATAAAAGTAAAGTAGAAATTTGGACGTTTCCTGTAAACAAAATAAAAAGAGTTATTTTTCGTTCTCTCCACCATTAAAATCATATCCTCCTTTTTGACTCTTCCTTTTATAAGCAAACTTCGTTTTTTTTAACCTTGGTTAATACACTTATATGTAAAAAAAAAATATTGAGGGCTTATGCATAAAATTTTATGATGAAATAAAAATATCAAATAGTATGTTATTAAAATATAATATATTTTTGTGTAGAAAATTATTCTCTTTAATTTATTAAAAATATAGTGAAAAAATATTAATATTAATATTCATTCAATTTCAAGCTATTCTCATCATATCAGGGTTCAGAAATACAAATTGATTCTTGCGACTTCCCTTTGTTCTTTTTATTTCCTTTCAAAATGGTGTAACAACAATATAAAATATAAAAGAGTAAACCACCAATTTGGTCCTCTTAATATTTCAAAACAGTCTCTTTCTTTGTCAAAAGTTTCTCAATTAGATATTTGTCACTATGTTTTTGTCACATTAATATGGATTTAATTGAGAAACTTTTGACGAAAACATGAACTATTTTGAAATATTGTCAAAAGTTTCTCAGTTAGATCTCTTTCTATTTAATTTAGAAACTTTTAACAAAAACAAAACTATTTTGAAATATTAAGAGTCGTGGACTAATTTGAAAATGACTTACAAAACATAGACCAATTTGATATTTTACTCCAATATAAAAGGAGGTAAAAACAATTGTTAACAACCACTTTTCCGCATGGTTTTCTCTCTCTTCACATGCATCGTTAGAGATTTGGACCGAATTGTTAAGGGTTCAAGTATCTATAATTTGTATCACACCGTGGTTCAAAAGTCTTTTTTGTAAAAGCAATAATGTTATATCGTAAGTTATGAAAACATTATGCGCCCGCAAATAGTGATTATCATAATTTTAGATTTTATATAATAATTCAATCTCCATAAAAAATACCTCCATTATGGAAGCAGAACCATTATCGTACAATCACCACAATAATTCAAGAATCACAAAAGAGTGCACCGAAAATATATTATAAATCATAAAGTAGGGTTAAAAATAGCTAGAACAAGAACTAATTAAAAAGCAAGAATGTTACGAACCGTTGATCCAGTTCCTAGGAGGTTGAAAATGGTATCCAGTTCTATGCACTTCGCTCACGGAAATGGTTGAAAAAGATTGAAGGTGAGGGTATATTTTATGAAATGCTTCAACACCATTGTTTATTAGCAATAAACTAATGGAGAAAACCGCTACAAAGATTGTAAGACCCTTTGAGAGAACCATTAGATATAATCAAGAACAAAACGGAGAGTACGTACGTAATTTTCTATTTAATTAACATGGGAAAGGAAATTAGGAAATACAGAAAGAGTAGAGAAAGAGAAGTTAAAATAAAATGCGTACGGGAGGAAGTTGCGATTAAGAAGGTTAAAAAATAGGATTTGGATAACTCAAAAGTTTTTTTCTATTTAATTCATTGTTTTGGGCGTAATTCGCTCACCAATGGCTAAGACTGAAGACCTAATGAGAAATTAATCTCATCCACTCATCTACTAACAATATATAAAAATCGATGTCTAGCAAAATTTTATGATCGTCCTTATTAAAACTCATGATCTCTTTAATTTTATGTGCATAATGGTCATTTTACAAAATTAAATTTATTTGTTTTTTAAAAAATTAATTACGGATAATGGTCATCATATGTGTAACCAATTTCTACGGATAACTATGAAACTAATATATTTTAAAAAAAATTAATTATCTACTAACAATATCTAAAAATTAAAGTCCAACAAAATTTCATAATCGTCCTTATTAAAACTCATGATCTCCTTAATTTTATGTGCATAATGGTCAAGTGTAACCAATTAAAATTCATGATCTCCTATGAAACTAATTAATTTATTTTTTAAAAATTGATTACGGATAATGGTCAAGTGTAACCAATTTCCACGGATAACTATGAAACTAATTTATTTGTTTTTTAAAAAATTAAAAAGTTATCTACTAACAATATATAAAAATCGAAGTCCAGCAAAATATCATAATCGTCATTATTAAAATTCATGATCTCCTTAATTTTATGTGCATAATGGTCATTTTACAAAATTTAATTTATTTGTTTTTTAAAAAATTAATTACTGATAATGGTCATCATATGTGTAATCAATTTCTACGGATAACTATGAAACTAATTAATTTTTTAAAAAAAAATTGATTACGGATAATGGTCAAGTGTAACCAATTTCAACGGATAACTATGAAACTAATTTATTTGTTTTTTAAAAAATTAATTACGGATAATGGTCATCACATGTGTAACAAGTTTTTGCTGTCAAAAAAAATTGCAAAATTTCATAATCGTCCAACAAACATTGAATGATGTTTTGCATTGATGTTTATATATTGAAAATTATCACAAGTTTCCAATATTTTATCATATCAACTTTCTCATATATATATATATATATATATATATATATATATATATATATATATATATATATAATTTGTTTCTGCAGATATAAACATTTAAAATCTGCAACGGGAATGGTGCAAACATTGAACGGTGTTTTGCATATAATTTTTTTTTCATTTAATTAATAGAAACACTTCATTAATGTTGATATTTTGAAAATAATCACGAGTTTTCAAAATTTTATCATATCGACTATCACATATCGGTACATAAAAAATTTATTTTGCTTATATAAGCATATAAAATCTTTAACGAGTGCAGTTTAAATATTTAACAGTGTTTTAAATATAAAATAAAAATTTATTTAATAAACACACTACATTAATGTTGATAGTTTGAAAATAGTCATGAATTTCTAAAATTTTATCATATTGACTTTCTAATATATGTATATAAAATTTGTTTATGCAGATATAAACATTTAAAATCTGCAGCGGCAGCGGTGCAAACACACTACATTAATGTTGATATTTTAAAAATAGTCATGCGTTTCTAAAATTTTATCATATTAACTTTCTCATATATGTATATAAAATTTGTTTCTGCAAATATCAACATTTAAAATCTGCAACGGCGGCGGTGCAAACATTTAACGGTGTTTTGCATATAAATTAAAAATTTAATTAATAGAAACACTGCATTAATGTTGATATTTTAAAAATAGTCATGAGTTTTCAAAATTTTGTCACATCGACTATCACACATCGGTACATAAAAATTTTCGTTTGCATATATAAACATATAAAATCCTCAATAGAAATTCTCTCTCTCTCCGCCTTTGTATCTCCCTCTCCCTCTCTATACTCCCTCACTCTCTCTCTCTAAAAACCTGAATTTATTTTGTTGCAGGTAAAGTGCTGCATAATTGAGTGAATACAAAAGTAATGGATCACAATAAATAAACAGAGAAGAAATCAAATTTTAAAGATATTTTAAAAAATTGGATCAAATTCAAGAACCTGAATTTAAAAATCGACATCGAGGTTTCATTAATGTCCTCAAACTTTCTCCACCCTCTCTCTCTCCTCCTCCTCCTCCTCCTCCTCCTGCTGCTTCTTCTTCTTTTTCTTCTTCCTCTTCTTCTTCTTCTCCTCCTCTCTCTCTCCCTCTTCCCCTCTCTCTCTCTCTCTCCCGGTCTCTCTGTCTTTCTCTCTCTCGATCTGGGACACAGTTTCTATTTTTTTTAGTGATTTTGCTTTTTTTTTTTATTTTGCTTAAAATGTTAAGGGAATTTTGCTTAAAAAGTTCAAAACAATTCGAACAGGTTATACTATTAAAGTTAAGTTAATTGATCCATTTTAAATATGTGGTTCAGTTCATGAACTATTTAAATGGTTACAGTTTTTTTTTGGTGCAGTGCAGTCCAAGTTACCAATATGGTTCAGTTAACCATATATTTACACACCTCTAAGTGCAAGTAGAGGCGGATCGAAGTCAGGGTGTGGAGTCTTATTACGTGATTTCAATGATAATTTGATATGTGGCTTTGTTAAGTTCTTGGTGCGTGTAGCGCATTCGTTGCTGAATTATGGGGGATGTTCGAAGGGTTACAATTGGCTCGGTTAGGGGGTTTGGGTTTAGGGATGTGGAGCTTTGTATCGACTCAGAAGCGGTCGTGAATAATTTGAAGGGAGGCAAGACAGGTGGTGGTGTGGTGCGTTATTAATTTAGAAAATCCAGAACTTGTTAGAATTAGATTAGGAGGTCAAAGTTTGTCATTCATATCGTGAAGTTAATCAATGTGCGAATGCTCTAGCCAATATGGGGCTGTGATAGTGAGGATTCTTGGTGTTTGGTTGAGTCTTGTCAGAGTCACATTAATCGGTTGTTATTAGCTAATGTTAGTGAAGTTTCTACTTCGCATCTAGTTATTTTGTAGTTTCTTTTTTCCCGGGCTTAGGCCCTTTGTGTTTCAAAAAAAAAATTACTACAAGGTTGTTTGTTATAGTTTTTTTAAGGAAATAAATCACTTTTCAATGTTTTGGATCCGTTTGTTATAACCTTTTAAAACAAGCAGAATAAAAAATAATCCAAAATAGTTCCAAATGATAAGTTGTTAAGAACAATTTTTCAAAAAATAGATTTTTTGAAATGAGAGAGAAAATAAGTCTCCAAAGATTAAGATCATTTTGTAACAAAAAAATCTCATTTTATAGTTGTATTCAAACAAACTAGATCATTTAAAAACATAATAAAAAATATTTTTTACCATGATAAACAAACACAAAAATTATGTTTTTTTTTATAAAATCTCTAAAAAATTAATCCATAAATTATTGATTTTTTTTTACGGTGTTATATCTCCCTCCCAAAATGGAGCATCACGAACTAATCACGAATATAATAATTCAGCCAATCAACAATGCACAATGCACTACTTTGTCATTGTAACTAGGAGCTCAGCAATAAATCATGCATTGAAAAAGTGCCAGGAGCTCAGCAATAAATCATGCATTGAAAAAGTGCCACCTTTGTCATGAAGAATTCGATAGACTTATCATTTGCTAGAAATAACAAAACAATGAACAACCAACTTGCACCTGAATTTTGTTCATATCTCAGTCTCACCACATCCTCTATTAATCCGAATCCAAAGTGAACGGGCAATCTTCATACTATAATAATGTAATTTTATTTTTTTTAAGGAAGTTAATGTTTAAAGTTGAAAGTTATATGTTGCAGTACTCGATAGATATTGCATACAAAAATTGTACAACTGTAAGATTGTAGCATGGTCAAAAACCCTAAGCCACTAATATTAAAAAAATAACACCATTGGAATAAGAGATAAAAATACACCACCCCTGCCCCATGTGGGAGAGTTGCCAAAAATAACTATTATTTGAGCTATATTTCATCCCAAGATGGGATTTAGACACAAGAACACTGCCTTAGATATCACATTACATCCCTATAATATAACCAGATTTCGCATGCTTCAAACTATTTCAAATGGTAACAAAACAATGTGATGTTACAAATAAAGATACAAATTTGATTCCACAACAGACAACCGAGCAAGTTGATACCACTGCCATTAATTCAATTGGGTGAGAGGAGAACGTGGAATAAGTGACGGTTTCAACTCCTTTACATCAGAAGATTCATATGAATTATTTTCCCGGAATTCCTCAAGAAGGGCTTCAATTGGCAATGTTCGAAGAGAGTCTATTGTACCCTTACTTGGAACCTCAGGCTCACATCTTACTGGTGTTGTACCACTAGGCTCATAGTCCTGCAAGACACAACACAAATCAACAATTATTATGATTCTGTTAAATAATATCTATATTTGATCATTGGACCACAAAATAACCTACCATATAATCCTGCTGAAAAGTTTCACATGCCCTGTGTTCAATGGAAGCAGCTTGCCCTGAGTGATTCTCTCTAAACATCTCAAGTGTATTTGCGTGGCTTTTCACCACATTTACGACGCTACATACAGATTCACGTTCTTCTGCAGATGTGGCTGGAAAAAATACACCAAGAAAAAGGATCACATGAATGCAAATATATATATATATATAAGAACAACTTGAGAAAAAGAAAGGATGAAATGATGGTGATAAGCAATTCATAAATGTTTATTATAATGTTATATCTATGATATTTGCAGGCATTATCGGTCAAATATATTTGGATGTAATCATGATCACACAACTTCAGCTGCAATTTGCAAATGGTAAATTTTGATAGAATATTGTCAAATCATAGGACCAATATCCAGACCACAATACTCACCATCAAACTGCTGCAGAAAATCATCAGTGTTCTTTGCCACATCTTCCTCGGCTGCTGCTCGTGCAGAATTGACCTCTGCAACATGTTGCACATGGCTCTCACAAGCGTTCCTGTACCAAAAGTAATTGATATCACATTGCATAAAACCTATTAATTAATGAGATAACGACAATAACTAAAGCTTAAAATTGACCAAAGCTAATGCCATATAAGATATAACTCACTCCCCCACATCCCCATATATCCCAAATCAACATCATATGCTGAACACATTGCACAGCAAAAAAAATATATCTGTGATAATCAATCCACCACACACCTGATAAGTGACTCTGTCGCAAAAATATGTTTGGCCCCTAACTCATTTACAGCCTCATGTGTCCTCTTCACTTGTCCAAAAGCCGAATGAGCAGTATTAACACTAGGAATTAAACAGGAGTGTTAGAATGTGACTAAGAGGATGTAGACCAAAAAAATTAGAAGAAATAACACATACCTTTGCTGCAGGAGTACCTCCATACGGCAATGCTTTGCTGCAGAGTAATCAGCAGTATCTTTTGCGTCTTTTTCTGCTTGTATGCAAAAGGACTGCCATTTCCTTTTTGCATTGGTTGTAATATCTTCCACTGATGACACATGTCCATCGAAGAATGACTTGTTCTTTATGCCACTCTCCCTAAGATCAACAAGCTTTGAGTCTACCTGCAAGACCAACCAATAACCATTAGATGACAACCCAAAAAAAAAAAGTAGATCTCAACAATCATCCATTAAGGCCAAGAAAAATATAATAATGTATTAGAAAAGATCGCCAAGAACTGACAAGATGGATTTGACGACGAATGTGATCAGAAATCAAGCTAGTCATATCAGCAAGGAGTTTCTCTGACTCGGATTTTGATTGCTCCTGTACAGAATAGAATAAGATGTCAATATTAGATGACAACAATCATAACCATCTTCCAAACAACATATGTTAATGTAACATTATAACCTCGTAAGCTTTCTTAAAATCATCAATGCTCTCTGTTTGCCTTTGGTCAGCCCGTGCTACAAATTCTTCAAGCTTTTTTGATTCTTCAAAAAGCTTTTCAACTAATTCTTCCGATCGCTCAGATATCTCCTTTATTTGTTCCACGCTAAGATTGAATCTCTTTAATTCACAATACACACAACAAAAACACAAAAAGTAGATAAAGATCACTAGTCAAAACAATCAAAGAATGAATTAAAGGGAATAAGACAAAACAAGGAAACATTAAACACAAGGAAACATTAAACACAAAGAACAACTTCAAGCACATACATTGCGTACTTCCCTAGCAAAAAGTGTTAATTCACCATGCTGTGTTGAAAGACAGCTCTGAAGCTCATCAAATATTGAGCCAGCTTCTGTGGCCGCAGTTGTAAGGAACTGATTCATACGAAACAAGTAGCTTTCTTAGTGTTGAAAACAATGAAAAGTGGACAAAATAATTAATAGTACAATAAAAGTGTTAGAGAAGATGAAACATACTTCTTCAATTGAATGACCGTGGGAGGATATGGCAGATGATAACTCCTCCAAGGATGCATCTGAGCTTGCCTTATGCAAACGCACAACATTTTGCACTGCCTCAATATGAGACACATACACCGCCCTCAGGTCTTTCATTTTCTCTTTCAAATCGATAGCCGCCTACAGGCACAAAAAGAGGATTAAGAATTCTAAATAAAAAGACAAATGTTAAACCATGAATTGGAAAACCAGACAAGAAGCTCAAATGAATCTAAACAAGTACAAAAAGCCCAACACAAAGAGGCTTTAAGAATTTGAATCAAAGCATGAAAGAGTGTCAAAAACAAAAACAGCGGCTTTGGATATGTTATGTGTGCACCTTATCATGAATTCCCAAAAAGGAATGGCAGAGCTTCTCCACACCTTGTAGATGTCCGTTCTGTTCAGACAACGATGTTGTAACAGTGTTGCAAAGAGAACCAACCTTCTGGGCAAGTTCCGCTTGAAAATTGTTCACTACAGCTCTATTATCTGAGCTGAGTTTATCTTCTCTACCTATATAATAACCGGAGACATAAATAAATATATTATACATCAAAAATACATTTAGATTCTTAACCAATCAAAACAGAGAAAATAAACCACCTACCAATTTTCGCAAATAATGAAGCATTATCCTGAAGAGCTTTCTCTAAATCAGCTCGTAAAACACATGCTTGATGAGCTAGGGCATTTTCTGTTGCACATAGTTAACATTAACCCAATGGTACCAATCATTACAGAATTTTAACAATACCTCATTCAAATGAACATTACAGTAGAAACAGTGATAGAAACACAAACACAGTCCTGAATACCTGCTTTTCTCTGTTCAGATATGATGAACTCCTTTTCATTGAGGGTATATCGACACTTCTTTAGTTCTTCCTCTCTATTGGCAAGCAACTTGCTAGTCTTGTTCAAGTTTTTCTGTGTGATTTATAATATTTCCCTTAAAGTTGTTATGTCGAATGTAATGACAATAAAGAGAGGAAAAAAACAATGAAATCAGACCTCAGTGGTATCAAGTTTGTTGCTTAAATCGGAACACTGACGAACTTGGTCAACATACTTGTTTCTCATATCCTCAAGTTGCTGGTTGAAACATACAAAAAAAAAAGTCAAGCATTACAGAGACAACAAGAAGGCACTTGTTAAATTAAACAAGACTATAGATAGTCTATAGTTTTTGTTAAGAAAACAAACCTTCTGATAAGATTCTATTGTGATGCCCATCTGCTCAATCTGATCAGCCATGGCCTTAACAGAAGAAACGCATGCATCAATATAAGGGACTTAGAGTAGTGGTTTAAATGACTCGATCGTGCAATATGTTGAAATGAAATAAAATAAGAAATGTCCAAGACATTAAAGATAAAATAAAAAACATCAATGATTTCAGCAGCTGATAGTTACATAGAACAAAAGTGTCGGTCTTGATGAATTTGTTGAAATAGTCTCGCTACAGTTGGAAACAAACCAAGACAAAAAAGGACTACCTTCTTCTCAATCTCTTCCTGATAGTATCTTTCCTTTGGAATATAGACCCCATTTTTCTCACGGGTAGCATAAACCTCTGACAAGAGTCACAAAGTTTGTCAACAATGCAGAATTGTGGCAAGAAATCTAAGGATTCACGGTAATTCTTACTTCATCAACAACAAAATAACAAAGCAACTCACCTGACTTAAGGCGTTCAATTTCACCGTAAAGATCCTTGATAAGAGTTGATTTCATCATTTTTTGGTTGACCTAAACCAATTAGAATATAAAAGCAGGTGAAAAACAATGCTATAGGCATGAAAATGAATAATATAAAAGCAGTCTCTCAGTTTATCGATTTTAATTTTTAACATTTATTCAGCCATACATGTATCATTAATGTATTGGATAAAAAGGCCATCAAACACATGACTACAAGAATATTTGCATTTCAAGAAAAATACTGGCAGGATTTATAGTACTAAAGTCACGATCAACAACAAACCTCTGGCTTATTTTTAATGTTCTTTGCTCTATGTGCATAATCCAATGTGCTCAAAGTTTCTTCTAAACAATGAACAGCAGGGGATACTGTCGCTATAATGCACGTCTTGGTTCTTCCCCCAAGTGAATCACGAAGTAAACGAGTCAACTTGCTATCCCTAAATATCAATGTATATTCATGTAAGCATACCAACAAAAGGGATAATGTCATAGAACCATTGAATGAAGCATTATCAAAAGTTCAAAAGTAAAAACCTGTATGGAATATGACCAAGGTGCTCCACAAGTGCGTTAATCACTCGCCCTAATGTAAGCAAACTTTTATTAATCTCTCCAGCTTCTCTAGCACGACCCTAACAAATATTACAAAGCTCGAATTATTACGTGTAATTTTTTAACATTTATTACGAAACCCCTGTGATTGTAGTGTAAATGATAAACAACTAGTATGCTCCGAATGTATTACCTCCCTAGCACCGGAACGAGATATATTTTCTGAACCCGCAAGATCCACCAAATTCAGTTTACCACACTTAATTAGTTCTTCGCCTTCAGGGGTTGCTTCTTTGATGTGGATTGTAATTGAAAACAACGAATGTGAACGACTGAATAGCAAAATAAAGTGTTAGTAACAGAAATTTGATTTTGCAATATAACAATGACAGAAACAGAAAAGAAACAATCACCTGGATTGTTTGTTAAGTAAAGTTTCTGCAGTGCGTCTTTTGGAAGACCCTCTTTCGAGAAGAGTATAAATCTCACTCGCACACGTCACAATTTCTTCTTCCAACCCTCTTACAAGAACTCCACCTTTCCCATCCTCCATAAGAGGCAGCTGTTTTTTTTGCTTCTCCTCCAAACTAACTTTTGAAATCTCCTCCGGAGCAAGCAAATCAGTAATCTCCTCGTTATACAATTCTAAAAACGTAACTTTAACACTATACTCAGCATTCTGACCCTCGAGCGTGTCAAAAATCTGCTTAACAGCCCTTGGAATCACTCCTGCTTCTGGAGGCAACTCTCCATTCGGCCCACTCTACAATAAAAATCATTAAATAAAGTCATTAGCAAAATTTCGATACTTAATTAATATACACATACCACTAAACCATGTATGTGTATATTACTTAATACTTCATGATTAATAAAATTTCGATACTATTTATGCGGTAAAGCATTGGACACAAAATTATACCTTGGATCTTTTGCATTCTCCTTCCATAGTAAATGTTTTGCCGGTACCGGTTTGACCATAAGCGAAAATAGTACAATTAAATCCCTCTAGGACTTCATTAACTATCGGCGTAACAGCTTGTTCATAAAGTTCTCTTTGTTGTGCAGAAGGACCAAAAACCTAACCAAAAAAATGCAACAAATTAAACTTAACTACACACTAATTATCCAGTCAGCCATTAATTAATTCACTAACTAACTTCTAAAAAACGTTTAGAAATGATTAACCTTATCGAAGGTGAAAACCCTATCGATGTGTTTGCCGGCAATATTCTGAGACACCGCAACTTCTCTACTGTAATCGTTACAAGTCACGACTTGCGGTGCATTACTTCGTAACTCGTCGTCACTAAACGGCCTTCAAATTATTGATTCCAGTGTTAGATTTTGAAATGCCGAAAAACAAAAAAAAAATCGAAAAAATTGAAAGAAAATGAAATTAAATGAATTAGTATACCTGCAACGTAGTAGAACTTGAACGTTAACACCTTTTTCTTTACCAGACATTTTCGATTAATTTGGTGTTCGTAGATCTGAATATTGAAATTTGCAGTGATTTTTTTTTGTTTCTTTCTCTTTTCTTTGTGTGAAATGAGAGCGGGGTAAGGGAATGGTAGCGTTTTGAGATTTGAATTTTGAATGACGCTCTTCTCTATTTGCCCTTTAGATCTACGACTCAACGTTTTGGATTTTTTATAATCTAACGGTACTCTCAATATATTTCCTTTGTCTTCACAATTTTGCCATTGTCGTTTTGGGTTTTTTATTTTAAGTTTGGGTTTGTCGAAGGGTAAAATTGTGACTTCATTAAAGTGTGCTTATTCGTTTAGTAACTTGTGATGGAGTGTAATAATTGGGCTAGCCTTAACAGTAGGCTCAACTCATCAAATTTTCTTTTCACAATTTTTTTTTGGTATTACTTTTTCTACAGCATTGGTTTGTCACGCATCCTATTTTTTTTTTTGAAACTACCCTTTGTTTAACAAATATAATTCAAACTACATTTCAGCTTCTAAAATCCGAACTGTCCCAGAGTTCAGCAAACCGCATGATATGATTTCATGTATTTGTGGATTCAACAACTTTTCAATATATAAAATAATATAAAAGACAATGAGCTTATAAATATATCAAAAAATCATTATATATATATATATATATATATATCATTATATCAAAAAAAAATTATATCATTATACATTTCAACTAATGATATGTATTTCAACTAATTTGTCCCAAAATCTATGCTACAGTCATCAAGATTGAGGTTTTCATCCTTTTCAAAATTGACTCCATGTCCAACCTTCTTATCAGCAGCAGTCTTCTCTTCAGGATCAAGGTTTTCAACAAAGTACAAGTCATCATCTCCTACTACCGCATAACCTGTCGCCCGACTTAGTTCATTAAAGGTAATCATCATACCGACATATCTTTCATCCCATTTTTCTGCGTCTTGTCGACGGTGTTGTCTCCATATCACGGAAGTGGGAGGAATTGGACAGTCATCCTTCAAATGTACCACATAGAGGGAAAAAGGTTTTCGATCACCCTTTCTCAATGGACAGTCGAACAACCACATGTTTGTATCTATGTACAACAAGGAAACCCATATCCGGCATGACTATCCATTTTTCTGGTGGAGCAAGACCAATACCATCACCGGTCAAAACGTGTAACACCTGGTTGAATTGACCGTTACACCCAATCAATCGACAATAAAACCCATTTTCTTCATCGTTAAGCTTTTTTTGAAGTTGGAAACAGATCATTTGATAATCATCAACAATCATGTCACGTAGGCCCGCAACTGCATGGAATCCACAATGACTATCACTAGTTACATTGACCACCTTCTCAATATATTCATGCATGAACGACCGGATTTGGTCTTTGTGTGGGAAGTTGACTTTAAGGGGGGTAGGGTGTAATATCCCGCTTAGATGTAACCTTTACCAGTGTCAGATAAGTTTCTAACTGTGAAGGCATAAACGTAATTTCTCGCAAAGGGCTTTAAAAAGGATAACAAGGCAAAAATTCATTTCATTTTTCACTTCCCCTCTCTCTCTACCAAGCTGAAAACTTCCTCCCTCTCTCACTAAGGCTCACGCCCCATTCTCTTCTTGCCATCATCCAACAAATTTTCATTCTAATTGTTGAGTATTTTGGTGTTGGCTGCATGTTTTGGCAAATCCAATGTGTTGAATAGTAGCATCTCCATGTCTAGAACAAATCTTTAGTTGCAAGTTTTTCATTTTGAAGTTATTCAGAAGCTGAAATCACCATCAGAAGCTGAAAGTTACTTCAGAAGCACTGTAGCGCTTCAGAAGCTGAAATGTGAGTCTGATGCCCGCGTTGACTTTTGTTGACTTCTTCAGAAGCTGCATTTTTACAAGTTATTTTGGCGCGAATCTTGGCGAGATTTATCAAGGATTTATCTTCGCATATTGCTTCTAGATTGCTGGTTGATTTGGTGAAGATTTTATGAAGATTTGGTTCAGTTTTATGAAGTTCGTATTTTTCTGCAGAATCTTTATAAAGATACATTGCAGGTTTATTTGTTTCCTTATTGGATCATTCATAATTCATAAACAAATCTAATTCAGAAGATTGGCTCATATTTTATGAAGATCGTATTTCCTGAAGGAATCTTTTGCAGATACATTGAAGATTTATATGTTTCCTTTTTAAGCCTTGCATAATTCAAAAACATATCTATTTGAGAAGATTTAATTCTGATTAATGTTGCTTGCTGAAGACTATATAAGGAGTGCTTGGCTGCTATTCAAGAGACATGATTTAGAGAGAAAAAATCAGAGAATTGAGTCTTAGTGTGTGTAAGCTTTTTAAGCTTTGTTTTGTGCACCACTCATATGTTTTGAGTTGGTTTAGGTATTTTGAGTTGTAATTCATTCAAAGCTTTTAAGCAAGAATGAAGTTTTTGTTTTGAAGTGTGTTCTTCAAAAAACTGGGTTGTTTTGTTTCAGAACTGGGTTTAGTTCAAGGGTAGTTCAAGTGGCTGGGTTGCAGTTGCTTGAATAGGAAGTTAGTGGATTCTAATACTCATGCGTGGGTAGAAGTCTGACTAGGTGGAGATTGATTGCTTAGGATAGGAACTGGGGGGTCAGTGTCTGAGTCTTAAGGATTAATTCCAATAGTGGATTTCCTTCCTGGATTGGTATCCCCCAGAGTAGGAGGTGTTTACTCCGAACTGGGTTAACAAACCTTGTGTTCTTTTATTTCTGCACTTTTTAATTCTGCTGCATAACTGTGATTTAAATTGTGCTAAGTTTCAAGTTCAGAACCTTAGGTTCAGAACCAGTTTTAATCAGAACCAGTTTAACCTCCTTACCAGTTGCTAAGCCAGAAATTTCAATTGGTATCAGAGCAGGCACCCTGCCTGTAATTTGGGTGAGATCCAGAGGTATTTATGTCTGGCTTTATGGAATGAGAAGGAGGCCCTGTCAACAGACCACCCCTACTCGATGGCACCAATTATGAGTACTGGAAATCAAGGATGTGTGCATTCCTAAAATCCATTGACAGCAAAACTTGGAAGGCTGTGATTAAAGGCTGGGATCATCCTGTGGTTATAGACAAAGATGGTAATAAAACTGGAGTTTTGAAACCTGAAGAAGAATGGACCAAAGCTGAGGATGATCTGTCACATGGAAACTCAAAGGCTTTGAATGCTATTTTCAATGGTGTGGATAGAAACATGTTCAGACTCATCAAGCAATGTACTGTGGCAAAGGATGCTTGGGAAATTCTGAAAACCACTCATGAAGGAACCTCTAAGGTTAAACTATCCAGACTTCAGTTGCTCACAACAAAATTTGAAAACTTGAAGATGATGGAAGATGAATCCATTCAGGATTTTTACATGAATGTGCTGGATATGGCAAATTCATTTGATTCTCTTGGGGAGAAGATGTCAGATGAGAAGTTAGTGAGAAAAATCCTCAGGTCCCTGCCCAGAAGATTTGATATGAAGGTTACAACCATAGAGGAGGCTCATGATATTACCACTATGAAGCTTGAGGAGCTGATTGGGTCATTGCTCAATTTTGAAACTGCCTTTTGTAAACAGCCAGATAAGAAAAGGAAAGGAATAGCTTTTGCTGATAAGTCTGAAGCTGATGATCAACAAGAGCTTGATGAAGATGAAGATGAGTTATCAGAAGCTGTAGTGTTAATGGGAAAACAGTTCAATAAGATTCTGAAGAATATTGACAGAAAGTCCAGAACCAAAGGTCAGAATCTCAGACTCAACAATAACAAGCAACAATCTGAAGAAAATAGCAAACAATCAAAGGCTGTGCAGTGCCTTGAGTGTGAAGGCTTTGGACATATCAAGGCTGAATGTCCTAATTTTCTCAAGAAGTAGAAGAAAAGCCTTGCTGTATCTTGGTCTGATGAGGATAGCTCAGAAGGAGAGATTGAAAGTAAGTCAACTAAACATGTTGCTGCTCTTACAGTTTCAGAAGCTTGTTCAAAATCTGTGGTCTATTCAGAGTCTGAAACTTCATCAGAAATTGAAACTTCATCAGAATCTGAAGCTTGTGATGAAGAATTGATTTTTAACGAACCATCTATTTCTTATGAAGAATTGTATCTCAGAAATCAAGATTTGATCAAGTTATTAGAGACTGAGAAGGAAACTGTGTGCCAGCTGCAGTCTGAAAGATGTGCTCATATAGGACAGATTGCTGATCTTAATGGAGAAGTAACACTTTTGAATTCCCAACTTGATCAGATGAAAAAGCAAGTTAGGATGATGAACTCTGCTACTGATAAGTTGGAGGAGATTCTAGATGTCCAGAAGCAAGGAAAAACTGGGTTAGGTTATGTTGATCAGAGTCTGAAGCTCAAGGAGAAAAATCATGTTAGTCAGTTTGTTCTTGCTACTCAAACTCATGATTCTATGGTTGGAACACCAAAGAGGAGACCTCAGAAACAAGCACAGATGCAAGGTCAGAAACCAGCTCAAATGATACCTCATAAGCAAGTTCAGATGCTGCCTCAGAAGCATGCTCAGATGCATTCCCAGAAGTTTAACAGAAACAAAAGAAAGAATCAACCTTGGGTCTGTCATCATTGTGGTAAAAAGGGTCACATTAAACCTTTTTGTTACAAATTGCATGGTTATCCCAAACATTTGCAACACAGAAAAGTTGAACCAGCTGTGAACAAGAGCAAAATCAAGAAAGTTTGGAGACCTAAGAGTGAAGGTGTTGCTCAGAATCTGAACAAAGGAAAAGGAAAGGCTATTGCTGATGACAGCAAGCCAATTCCTGTAGCACAGAAGAATTCTGGTGCTGGACTATCCAAAATCTGGAGCAAAGTTCCTGTTCCTGATCAGAAGGTACTATTTTCTTGTGAATCTGAAGAGGCTAGGACTTATGTTCAGAAAAGAGTTGCTGGGAGGAATGTTTTTGGTTATGGTTCTTCAAATGTTTGTCAGCATAAGGCTTTATAGCAATTATTGCAAACTGGATGTGAGGAAGATAGAGTACCTGCCAGTTTTGCTAATGCTGAATGTGTGTCTGATCTTGGATCTGAAGTTGATGCTGGGACTGATTTAGATGATGTATGTGCAGTTTTTAAACCCTATGTTAAACCTGTAGTTTGTCATAATTTTGTGGCTAAAAAGGGGGAGAAAAACCTATGTTTAAGATCAGACATGAGCTGTGTAGAGGGTGAGCTGTCAGATTGTACTTTGTGCAGTTTTGTGGCTGTTGGTCAGAATTCAGATGCAATGCAACATGAGATGTGTTGGTGATATTGAGGGGGAGTGTGTGTCTCAGGGGGAGTATATGGTTATTAAAATCCTGAGTGTTTGTGATCCTGAAGTGTTACTGCAGTTCAGAATTAAGGGGGAGTTTTTAATATTGGATGCTGAGTTGCAGGGGGAGTGTTGTGGAGCTTCAGGAGTGTTTGTGATGATCAGGAGTTGATCAGTAATTGTGTTATGTGTGCTTCAAGTGTATCAGAAGCTGTTATGTGTGCTTCAGGGTGTTCAGAAGCTGAAGCTGTTGCTTAACATAGCTCAGAGAGTGTTTTGTCCGCTGCCTATCTCTTTGATATGTTATATATTTGTGGAGTTTTTCATTGCTGAGATAGTTTTATGGGAAATTGAAGAACTTGAGTGTGTGAACATTGGTTTTAGCCAAAAATTTGCCAAAGGGGGAGATTGTTGAGTATTTTGGTGTTGGCTGCATGTTTTGGGAAATCCAATGTGTTGAATAGTAGCATCTCCATGTGTAGAACAAATCTTTAGTTGCAAGTTTTTCATTTTGAAGTTATTCAGAAGCTGAAATCACCATCAGAAGCTGAAAGTTACTTTAGAAGCACTGTAGTGCTTCAGAAGCTGAAATGTGAGTCTGATGCCCGCGTTGACTTTTGTTGACTTCTTCAGAAGCTGCATTTTTACAAGTTATTTTGGCGCGAATCTTGGCGAGATTTATCAAGGATTTATCTTCGCATATTGCTTCTAGATTGCTGGTTGATTTGGTGAAGATTTTATGAAGATTTGGTTCAGTTTTATGAAGTTCGTATTTTTCTGCAGAATCTTTATAAAGATACATTGCAGGTTTATTTGTTTCCTTATTGGATCATTCATAATTCATAAACAAATCTAATTCAGAAGATTGGCTCATATTTTATGAAGATCGTATTTCCTGAAGGAATCTTTTGCAGATACATTGAAGATTTATATGTTTCCTTTTTAAGCCTTGCATAATTCAGAAACATATCTATTTGAGAAGATTTAATTCTGATTAATGTTGCTTGCTGAAGACTATATAAGGAGTGCTTGGCTGCTATTCAAGAGACATGATTTAGAGAGAAAAAATCAGAGAATTGAGTCTTAGTGTGTGTAAGCTTTTTAAGCTTTGTTTTGTGCACCACTCATATGTTTTGAGTTGGTTTAGGTATTTTGAGTTGTAATTCATTCAAAGCTTTTAAGCAAGAATGAAGTTTTTGTTTTGAAGTGTGTTCTTCAAAAAACTGGGTTGTTTTGTTTCAGAACTGGGTTTAGTTCAAGGGTAGTTCAAGTGGCTGGGTTGCAGTTGCTTGAATAGGAAGTTAGTGGATTCTAATACTCATGCGTGGGTAGAAGTCTGACTAGGTGGAGATTGATTGCTTAGGATAGGAACTGGGGGGTCAGTGTCTGAGTCTTAAGGATTAATTCCAATAGTGGATTTCCTTCCTGGATTGGTATCCCCCAGAGTAGGAGGTGTTTACTCCGAACTGGGTTAACAAACCTTGTGTTCTTTTATTTCTGCACTTTTTAATTCTGCTGCATAACTGTGATTTAAATTGTGCTAAGTTTCAAGTTCAGAACCTTAGGTTCAGAACCAGTTTTAATCAGAACCAGTTTAACCTCCTTACCAGTTGCTAAGCCAGAAATTTCACTAATCTTGTGAAACCACTTCCAAGCTCATCAATTGGGATTTCTAAGGCAAGAAAAGTTAAGAAAATCAAGAAAGGAGGAAGAATCAAGCTAGGGTTTGGAGTAGGAAGCTTGGCTAAGCACCAATCAAGAATCAAGGTGAGCTCCCTTAGATTAGTACCCTTTTTGGGGTAGTTTTTGAGGTTTTAGTGAGGAGAGGAAAAACTTGAATGATTGGGTTTAAATTCTTGTTTGTTAGTTTCCCTTTGTTAATACTTGATATGTTATGGCCTTTCTAGTCAAAAACCCTAAAAATTGATGTATATAGACTTGCTGGTATTGTGAATTTGTTAAAATTCATGTTGGAACTTTCTGGAAAAGCTATAGGGCCTGACACCACTGAAGTTATTGTGCCACGAGCACATCCATCGTGCCATGATCATATGGATATGGGCACCATTGTGCCACGACAGGTGCACATCGTGCCACGATAAAGACAGTGAGCCACCCTCTTTTAGAAATGTGTTTTATGGCCAGAAATCCATTCTCACAGTGCCAGAACGTCGTTGTACATTCAATAATGGAAGAAAGGGTCATAAACATTCCTTGTATTAACAAGAGAGTGGTGAACGGTGTTTCAAACACCATTAGGGATTAATCTCAGTAAAATTCTGACGTCATTTATGACAGATGTGCAGAGTTATACATAGGCATCAGATAAGTTAAGGGTTTAGGTTTTTCAGGATACCCTTGACCAGGCAGTTTTCAGTGTACCATAGTTAGTGGTACAAGGTTTTCCCAGTTATAGGTACATTTATATGTACATCAGGACGTGCCTCAGTTGTTCACGTCAGAGTGACACTGAGGGTACATGTAACAGTTCAGGATAAATTATCAGGAATAATCAATTAAAGATTAAATTGTGTGCCTTCTGTGCTCTCGTCAGGTAGATAACACAGAGGGTTCCGGATACAGCTGGAACGAGCAGGAACTTTCCACGAGGATAACCACACACACAGGCAAGAGGAGTCCGGTGACTAGCCTCAGATAGGAATCTTCACCGGTTGTCAGGGGAATGTACTCCGGGGTTACTCCACTCGGGGGCATTCCATAAAATCAACTCAGATAATAATTATTTGTTACACGTTAACATACTAACAGTTTAATATCAGGAAAATACTTTAATTTTATCAGGTAGATATCAGTTATCAGATAGTGATCCTAGATTTCCCCTCGATCACTAAATTAGCCGAATGTAGTCCAGTTTTCACGACTACATAGTATAGCAGGCAAACAGGAATAAACCCCATATGGGTTGAGTTTAGTGCATGGCGATCCTAGGTTTCCCCGTGGTTGCCAACTGTAGGTTGGGCTGGAGCTCACTGAGACATAACGTCTCATCCTATTCCTTCTGATGCAGGTTCGCAGGTAGCACGTAACAAGGGTAAGGAGAAGGATATGGACTGATCGTGCTGGTTCTAAGTTTGATTCTAGATGTTATGTACTCAGATATTGTAATATGTGGTGTCGCATCAGAGATGTTTTGTATTAGGAGGCAGATGTATTGATACTCTATGTTTATATATCTTTATCAGTCAAACTTCTGTATTGTAAATTAATGTATCCAGTACGAAATTTTAACACTTGTATGAGATCCTAGGCAATCTTTATATGGGTGTTACAATTACTGGCATAGTTCAGATTATATATCTCAAACACATATACCATCATTCAGAGAGTATAATCCAAACTACATCATTCACCATACATCCATGTGGGGGAAGTACGTCTGCATGAGGCGCGAGACTGCACGTTTCGGATTATGTAATCTGAAACGTGTATATGTTGTTCGGATTATATAATCCAAAGTGCACCAATACTAGAATAGAATACAAAAAACAAACACAAGAGGCATTAAACCAAGCAGAGTTCAAAATACCAGATCTGAAGCAAACTCCAATAAGCTAGAAGAAATAAATTTGCCTTGATATCCTTAAGATCACCTTCGTACTCAAATCGCAACCTCTTTCAGTGAGTGTAAATTTCTTCAAAACAAATAGGGGTGTTGTTTTTGATCTTCTTGGCAATCGTACACGCACACAACAATCCGTAAGTGATGAAAATTAAACAACCACACTTAGATCTATTCGTACCGCACCCAACTACTAGGTCAGCCTCATCTGCGAGAAAATGCATGGCGTTCCTTGGTATGTTTCTAATCATCTTAGACCACAACATTTTTCCTTTGAACCTATGTTTAACAATTATCATGCTCGTCTGAAACGACGCGTGTATCTGAGTATGTTATGACTCTAACATGCTGTGAACAAATTTCCAATTTGTACTTAAATCACACATACTACTAGTCAAATACTTCTATAAATAGGTGTGCTTGGTTCATTTGCAAAACACAACGAAGAACCATGGATTGTTATCCAGTAGATATAAACACCAACTTAGCCATAATTTACTACAACGGGGGAAGCCCAATCTGTTCAGGTTTCAGGTTGATGTCTCATTATCTAGCTTGAAGGATGAGCCGGACCAAATTAATCGTCGACCCTACCATAAAGACATAAGAAGGGTGGACAATGTTGAGTATTGCCGTCCATCGACCGACTCGGTTGTAAGCATCCACTTCACCCAAATGAAGCTCATGAATGACGACGACGTGATAACCATGTTCTCGGTATTTGGTCAGTATAGTTCTAAAGGACCAATTGAGTTGGACACTTTCTTGGTCAGATCTTTTGAAGATATTCAGGAAAGTTTAATTCAACCCAGGATCTACGAAGAAATCAGGGCTTGCATGGATAGACCAATTGAATATTTGAGTTTGGTCGATCCATGGTCTTTTGTGTGTTTTATTATGTTATTTACGTTGTTGAATTATTTATGTTGTTGAAATTGTTATTTATAACGTATGATATTGGAATTAAATTTTATGTGTTCTGAACCCTCCAGACCTCAAGTTTTAACAAAGTCTATAGCTGGTTCAGATTATATAATCTAATATAATTTCAAAATGAATTTGGATTAATATAATTAGAACCATCCCAAAATGTGTGTTGTGGTGTAACAAGCAAGGTTTGGTCTATTAATAACCTTGCATCCTTCAATATTTTCATTCATTCTTCACTTTTCATTCCTTCTACAAATTTATTTCTTAAATTTAATTTTTGGAGTGAATTTTGATACCGTGGTCACTGTTGACCACTCCTACTATCCCAAAAATTGTTTTGCATTTATGTGGGGATAATACAACGGTCAGCAGAGAATTTCATATCAATTACAATATGATTTATGGGTTTAAATTGGTTTCAGATTATTTAATTGATTTTCAAAATTGAGTAGGGCGTGTGATAAGAGAGTAGGGTGAAAAAAGAAATTGCTTTTTGATTCACAGGTGTGAAGGATGCATCAGTTCTTTTGGCTAGGAAAGATGCTTTGAGTGGTAGTGGTCTCGTTCCCTAGTGTTAATGTTAATAAATCATTCTCAATATGGAAGGGTGTGGAGGATGCAACAAATTTTTTGGCTAAGAAGGATGCTTTGGGTGACCTCGTTCCTTATTTTGTTTTATAGAATGTATCAACACAACAAACATACACAAAAGAGTTTTACTAAATTATTATGATTTACTTTAGAATACCTAGTTTTAAAATTTATTTAGGTCTCGGTATGTATTGGTTCAATCATGTTAACAAATCATTCTCAATATGTAAGGGTTTTATTTTTGTTTGATGTTTTGTTTTTTCGGTTTCCTGTTTATCCGAGTCAACTTTGTATATTCGTTCTCTATTTTTCTGCATATAACTTGTTGCCATAAAATAATTTAAAAAATAAACTAATCCAAATTCAACTTCAATCCTTTACAAGAGCGTCTCCAATAATTATACTTATTTAATTCAATGAAATTATAAAATATGTCTATGATGTGTCTGCTTATCGGAAAGAGTTTGACATTGTAACATCAAGGCGTGGAGTTCAAAATTCATAGGAGACAGTTTAAAATGATCCTTAGTGTTACCGTTAATAATAATAATAATAATAATAATAATAATAATAATAATAATAATAATAATAATAATAATAATAATAATAATAATAATAATAATGTATCTTTCCCTATGTTTTAAGAACAGAATTCTAAAGTTCTATCAAAAATTAATATGTATGCATTGACATTGTAAAAATATTTTACTCAAGGATCTAATCAATTACCCATGTTTAAATATATTCTAACATTTTTTTATAAATACAACTTTTTTGTGAAAGTGATTTTTATAATATTCAAAACATTTTTGTAAAAATTCATTCAAAAATACTAAGAGTGCGCATGAGTTGACTTAAAAATGGGGACCAAAGTGAGGGTTAAACATTTGGATGACCAAAACTTGTTGGAAATTTTTAGAAGGATTAAAAACGAAATTTGAGGCATTTATAGGTAACAAAAACTTGTGTAACCTAAAACACAAAATTGAATGTACGAATTACCAACTTATTTTGTGAATAATTGTAAAAAAAATTAAACTTATTTTGTGAATAAGAATTTTTTTTTAACAAAAAATTTGGTTCTTCTAGATGAATAATACAATATATTGCTCTGTTGTTTGAAAAAGAAAAAAATTCAATTCATAAAAATAAGAATACACTTAATAGTGAGAGTTACTACAAATATCATTAACTTTAGAAAGCAAGACAAAATGCAAATTTGTGACACAAATGGAAAACATGCCCCGCAGAAAGCATGGTTCACGACAAACTGCAATAAATACTCGTTGACTCGTATAAATCCTTTTAAGATTTAGAGAGCGTGACATTGAATTTTTTAAAAACTAAGTTTCCCTCAGCACGTGCAAAACAAAAGATAACTCTCCAAATCAATGTAAAAAATATGTGTGACTATTGATATTTCATGAAAACATCATCATATTTCATTCTATCTTACCTGGTTGCCACTTTTTAGGTGATTTTATTTTTGAAATAATACCAAAGTTAATAAAAGGGGGTGAGTTCTGTTTGACCCTTAAGAATAATCCCCGAAATCAATCCTTGAAAGCATTAGGAAAGAAAATAAAAATGGAAAAGGAAATCATTTTATTTTATGAAAATATAGCTTACACTATTTAATATTTAAATCATAAAATTCAAAATTTTAAATCATATTATTTTTTATGAAAGATACCTGGTTTAATGACGAGTTTGACGAAGTCACGATAAATCGCCGTAATTTTGAAAAGACTACACTTTAAAGTTTCAACAAAATCATGGTGTCATCGTGATTCCAAACACCCACATTTTTGTATACATCAACTCTAAATAAATCTAATCAACTAAATTGGTGATTCGCACATGATTAAAAACTCATAATTATTTTTTCGTTATATAATAATAATAATAATAATAATAATAATAATATTAATAATAATACAAGGGGTTAGAAAATAAACAGAATAAAATAAATCACGTATAATTTTAACACTTACAACTGTCTTTGAAAATATCAAACCCTTTTTTTCATTAAAAATATTCATTTTCTTTGTATGAATTGTTATGAAGTATTTAACTTTAAACACGGTCAACCATCAAACTCCCTCCCCCCCCCCCTCTCTCTCTCTCTCTCTCTCTCTCTCTCTCTGTGTGTGTCTTTCTCAATGTCTTAACATAGTTTTCATGAATCACTACTAATTAATAAAAGTCGTAGCATTTTTTCCATTATATATTATAATGGCAAAAAAATAATAAAATAGAATAAGATCACATATAATTTTAACATTTACAATTTTATATCTTTTTTCTTTATAAAATTTCAATTGGTCATACTCTACCATCACATTTGCTTGCCCCCCCCCCCCGATATCTTAACATTGTTTTCTTGGGTTTCACCCAAAAAGTCAAATTTTTTTTTTTTGTGTCTTTGATTTCATCTTCTCCCTTGAGTCTTTATACTCTCCACCAATTTACTTAAATAAAGAAAAAAAATCACCGAACACTATTTTTTCTTCAATTGTGATCGGATTGTGGTTTTGTGGAGATTTAATTTATAGATACTCCCATGGATAATGATGATTGGGATCTATTTTCTATTGTGCGTAAGTGCAAAACTACCACATTGGCTCATCATACTACAAATTTTGAAACTCCGCCTCCAACCACAACCACCCCCGACAATAACACCATATCCCCTCGAAATACCACATCTTCTTGCTTTGATGATTTTACCTTTAACCATGAAAATAGCCCATTCCCAATTGCTCCACTTAAACCAAATGACTTCATAGATCTAGAGAAATTGATAATCAACTCGATTCCAACCACCATCGTTCCCACCCCTACTACCCTGACTACCATTACCACCACCATCCCCACCCACATCACCACCACCACTACAACCACTAACACTAGTGTTCATGGATCTAATCAAAATTATCTCGTGCAACCAAATTATCACAGAACAACAACTCGTGCAACCAAATTATCTCACTGAGCTAGAAAAATTAACGCTCAATTTCAATCCCACCACTATTAACCTGACCCCCACCTTCACTACTCCCACCACCCCAACCACAATTACTTATATCAATAATACCACCACATTCACTACACCTACACCCACAACCATTATCCACACACCATCCATCACCACCCCTACCATGTCTAGTGTTCATGGAACCAATCAAAATACTACATTTTCTGATTTCTCAATGCTTATCCAACAACAACATATTCAACCAGATCACAGTGATCAAGTGTCTACTCTCAAAACTATTGCCTGCAGTGACATCACAACCGCTCATTTTGATCGTCCAAACAACCATCCATCAGTTCTAAACCAACCCTCAAGAGAACACAATCAACTACCAATTCCAGTTCCTCGAACTAATTCTAGGGTTTTACCAGATACACATCCACATAAATTCAATTCAAGAAAAAGGTAAAAATTGTATTCCTATTATTCAATATTCGTTAATCATTAAGCAATTATACTATGTCAAAATAATTGCAATAATTTTACATAACAAAATTTCATGTGACCTAAAACCGCTGCACTTCATTTTTTTTACAGAAAAAATAATGAGATGATAATGGAGTTCCATATGAATGAAGAGAAGCTCGAAAAAGATCCATGGGCCTGGAGGAAATATGGACAAAAACCCATTAAAGGGTCCGAACATCCAAGGTTGTTACACATTCAAAACTCTAACTTTGACATTTTTTTCTTTTTCTCTCATTTAAAATTAATAATTTTGTTACCTGTTACACACATGCATATGCCTAGGGTTTTAAATATTGGTTGTAGGCATGTGATCTTTGCAATTGCACATAATTATGGTAAAATGGGACTGATGTGGTCTTAATCGTGGGTGTGTTTGTATTTTGATTTTGAAAACATAAAAAGTTGCTACTTTATTTTTCATAATGAGTGATACGTTTGCAAAATAAAAGTTTGTTACGAAATGGATGTCACTTTATATTTTCAATGTAATATTAATTGCACTTTGTTTTTAATATTTTGTTAGTACATGTAAATAGGTATCATAATTTTCTTTTTGTTTTTGTATGAACTCATGGTTCATCAAAAAAGTTGGTGATTTGATCTTCATGCCTTTGCTCGTATGGTCATTCTCCAAAGTGTGGCCCAGGGGTGGGAGTGGGGTGGGGTGGGGTGGGCTACTACAAAAATACTATTATGTTAAAGTTAGGAAGGGTGTAAGCAGAGTTTAAGTGAGATATGAGAACAACGATCGTACTTAGGGGAAAACCCCTGTTTGTAGTCATTCTAAGATATAGTACGCTCTAGTTGTTTCTAGCTTCACTCAAATGTTTGTTGCAGCCATGTTCAAATAGCCATTATGTGACTATACTCTTTATATCCAAGATTGGTGGAGGCGTGCCCGTGAGCCTAATAGGTCCCTATGATGGGGAATAGTGGAGATGCGTCTAGTCTTATATAATCTTTCCTTCTATATGAGTCTATCTGAGGGATGACATTTCGATTTGAGAGTAGTTTTAGAGTCACGTCAACCACTTTCGATATGTGTTTCTACCTCAGTCATCCTTTATTACTCCAACTAGTTGGGCCTGTCTTGTTTACACGATTCATATCTTTGTGTCCATTAACCCAATTGTCATTTTGGTTGGACTGCTTAGGCCCACACCATTACACTTTTAGTCTCTGTAAAAAAATCATTTTAAGTCACTATAAATATACCACTTTTGTTTTTGGTCCTTGGTGTTTGTTTTACTTATTAAAAAATTTGTTATATTAAAAATGGTCCCTGCAATATTCATTTTAATCCTGATTATAAAGAATTAAAATTAAATATTCTACATATTCAAAAATGCTCAAAAGTAAAAAATGTTCTATTTGCACGGATCAACTAGAATAAAAAATATATATTTGTGCGGATCCAAAATATATTTAGATTTGACTTTTTTTTATGTCAATGTAACATTTTATTAATATTAAGTGCATCATTCTTATGTCTATATATTTCACTTTTATATTTATGTTAACAATAAACACATACCTTTGTATCAAGTGCATCATTCATAGTATTTTTTAGTATGTATGAAATAAAAAAGATTGTTGCACATTGTTGGATGGACACATATCTTTATGTAAAGTTGTGCTTTCTATATAAATACATATGTGTGTGTGTTTGTGTGTGTGATTATAAATATTAAAATATTACGATTTAGGAATGTCTGATATAGAAAGCAGTGAATTAATGATTTTGCAGGAGTTACTACAAATGTAGCACTTCCGGAGACTGTTTAGCAAGAAAACAAGTAGAAAAATGTAAAACTGAAGACAACGCTTTTGTTGTGAGGTATATAGGAGAGCATAACCATAGAAAACCAGTTGTTAATCGAAACTCTGTCAACGAAACCTCCCAGAACAAGTCATCAATGACTAAATTACTCGTTACCAGAGACACTGGATCACCCTCAAATGTCAGAAACTTGGGTTTGCCTAATGTGACGATGTTGCAATTTGATCATCCAGAGAATAGTAACGCTCAAGTTCTCGTCGGTCAATCAAAAGTCCCTTGTCTTGAAATGAAAGTTATAGAGAGTCATTTACCCGTTGTTGGAGAATTCAAATCGTCCCCAAATGTTTGAAACTTGGGTTCACCTAACGGGATAATACTGCAATTTGATGAGTCGGTGAACAACAATGATCATGCTTTAGCTGGTGAATCAAAAATCTCTTATTCAGAATCAGAATTGATTGGAAGCTATGACGACGATGACATTCTGATACCAAACACGACAACTATGTCGGAGGATTTGTTATTGAACTTCAACCATCTAAATGGCGGTGCATTATTCTCTTAGTCGTGTCTACACAAAAGAGCTATCCCAGTTTAAGCCGATTTAGTTTTGAACCAACCGTCAAATGATATATGATTCGATGATTTTTTCTAATGGGTGCAATGCTGCACAAAATAAATATTATAAATTGTTCTTTATTGGTTTTCTCTTTATATCGAAAAAATGAGCAATTGATAATCTTTATTCAATGCAACATTGCATACATTAAAAATCTCATTTAAAAAATCATATACAAGTCGATGTTTTATTAACTTTTATATTTTTATTTTCATATATCTATTTATGATATATTGGGTAAACATGGATTTTTATGTTTAATTATGTTTTTTTAACCATGAGTATTGTTGGTTATATTTTGTGTCAAGACATTTGATTGAAAAGTTAATTTTTGATGAATCTGACGTAGATTAAAAATAAGTTTTGAAGTGACTAATTTTGAAAAAAATAATATACCTTTTTTATATAAAAAACTCATTTTTTTTTAAAAAAAAGCTTATTTTATTGTCTTACATTTTTTGAAACTCAATTTAAAAAATTATAACAATCATAAAAACTTACAAACCATCATATATGTTAGATTTTGATATGAGGTGATTATGAGAATGACGTTCGAAGAACTTTGTACGATGTTTCTTTGTAGAAGAGGGGTACCTGAAAAAGACACTTTGATGCTCGAGTCAGTATATAGACAAGAAATGGAGTTTAGGGATAGAAGAATCGTACATTGGAGGATGTTGAGAGTTCCTTTTTATAGAATAGGATGTTGAGATCCTTGAGTAACGAGGGGATAGCCATTGGGCGGCGATTACAGACGTCGAGGTCTCGTAACTGTCAAATGTTGACTGATTTCTTTAGGGAAGGAGGCGTTACATATTTAGAAAATCCTAAGCCAATGTTCATTGAAGTCGTTGTCTTGTGCAAAATAAGAATACAAATAATTGGGCTTTGAAGTATTAGTCCTTGTCGAGTTCATGTACGGTGCTAGATTAATTAGGACAATCTTTTAGATGGTCTAGAACAAATTTGTACCTTAGGAAAACATATTTTAGGTAAAATCTTCATCCTTTAATATTTTTACTGCTCAAACTTTAATTTATTATCTTCATTGTGTTTTAAATTTAGTTTTAGATCTCTACATAACATAAAAGAGAGGCAAACGATCCTTAAATATCGACCAAAATAATAGAGTGAATATTTGTTTGATAACGAGTTCAAAAATCTAAGTTTGGTAAATGTTTTGTGTAATCACTAGCTAATCAATCAAAGATTCTAATTACAATAATAATTTATTTTTTGTAGAAAAATAACGATTTCTTTTAAAGGAACACTCAATTTAGAACCTACCTAATAATTTATTTTTTGTACGAAAATATTGTATTTACAGACATATATTTAATTTTTATCAGGACATTGTCACCAGTCTATCATACAACCTACAATATCTTCCATCAAAAGACGTGGAATTGACTGTTGATCAAACCAAAGGGTATGACTTAGTTCTTCTATTTGTGTAGCTTTCAAGTTTCTATGCCCTCATGCATGTGTATCTGTTTTGTGTGGTAGTGATAGTTGTGGTGCCAGAGTACCACCACCTGCTAGTGAGTTTCAAATTCAAAGTTAGGGTATTTTTCTAACCTTATCCAGTTGTTCACCTACTAGTCTAATTACTTTATTCTAGCTTTAGCAGTGTGTGTTTGGAATACTGAAAAACCACGGTAGAAACCCACGTTTTGCAAACTCTCCGATTTGTAGCTTTACAATTCTCACGATAGGAGAGGTACAATTGAAAGGTGGCGGTGCATTGCTACTAAACCAAACAAACACTATGTAGAATTTTGATTTATTTCGTTTAGTGACTCTCATTCACACATAGGAGATAAACTCCTTTTTATCAGAGGCTTGATGTTTGACAATACAAAAATCGGTAGCTCTATGCATCACATACGTCTACATAGATATCTTTGGAATATTTGATTTGACAGGGAAGTTTTTAAATATATTTTGCTTGAATTTTGCATTTTAATTAATTCTCCCATATGTTACTTGAAGTGTCATTTCCCGTTCTGGCTACTTGAAGTTCTCCTTGGAAGAAGAGTTTTTTTTTTTTTAACTTGTATTCTTTTATTTTTAATAGGTTTCATATACTTCTAGTGCCCCTAACTAAAAGAATTCTCCAACTTCACACGCTCTCTGAGATGGAAGAGAGAAAGAATAAAAACTTGTTTTATCTCGACAAAGTAAGTTAATTTTGAAAAGTTGGTGGTCATGATATAATTTAGTACGAAACTTTCGTGATTTTTATGACTTTATATGTTTTTAGATATATATTATGGTGCTCTTAGGTTGATATATTTTTTTAAACTATTGGAATTTTTTTTATTATTAACAAAAATAAAAAAAATATCTTATTAGAGAAAAAAAATATTGCCAAATCTTTACCAACAGAAAAATGTCATGAGTAAACCAATTTAATAGGTGTCATTGATCGTGGGTATAGCTATGAGACTTCCCCTAACAACTTGAAAATATTGTAGCCATAGGCTATTGGAACGACGAACTTTCGTGGGTAAAACAAGTTTTTCCGTCAAAATATGTTTTTTTTACCTTTACCTACAAAGTTTTTCGTCATTATATGTCAAAGTTCTTGTAGTATTTGACATAGCGAAAAAATAGCATTAGCATTTTGCTTGTCAGCTGTAGGTGCTAAAAATCATAAATTTTGTAGAGTAATTGTCACAAACGTGGCCTGCCACTCAATGTCACTCACCTCATTCGTATATGTGTGTCTTTACGGATCTGGATTTGGTTATGTAGAAAAACACACGGTTTACCGCAGTAATAAATTCTAGCCATTGATATCAAAACAGACGGTTCAGATTAAGCATCAGTTTAACATAGTTAAATGATCTCAATGGTTGATCTAAATTCGGACGGTCCTGATCTGTTATAGTGTTAACAGCAGGAAATCCCAATCTGTGTCCTTCCTCTAGATTTTTATAGATGTATTATAGATTGAATTTTTACATCGAGAAGCATTTAAAATAGAAACGAATTCAAACTCCCATAATCTAAACATGTCTTCAAGTCTAAACTTTTTAGTTTTCGTATTTACTACGTTTCTAGCAATTTAGCTTCGTGTCATTTACTTTTCGGGCATTTAATTTCACAAATCTTTAATTTTCAACAAAATTTACATTTCTTTGTTGCTTACAATTCACGTCAGTTTTAATTTCAAGTAAATTTACCTTTGTATCGATTATTTTTTAAGGCAATTTACTTTAGGAGTCCTTACTTTCATTTATTTATTTCAAAATTACTTGCTTTCATGGTATTTTCTTCAAGTTTCCTCCAAAGTCTTTACACTTTTAAAACCTACTATATTTTTTTGGTCTTACTAACAAGTGTCCTAAGAGCATTGTTTAAGGAACCCACAAAAAGAAACTTTGTCTTGAAAATACAAGTCAAACACATGCAAAGTTATAAATACACAATTTTCAATATAAAAATTACTACTTTTGGATGCTTAAACAATGTCTTAAAGGCACTTGTTAGTATTTTCCTATTTTTTTTTAGTTCACCCCAACATATGTATTTAAGGTCATTATGTTACCAATAAATCGCCAAGCGCCCCCAATCACATAGATTAAACATTAATTTGTGATTAAACCAAAATCACCGTGAACGCTCTTCCAATGGTTGTAATTTACGATTCGAATAAATTCTACTAGAAATATTACATGTGTGTTGCACGGGTTTTGTAACACCCTAAAACCCGCATACTATTTTTGAATAATAATGCAACAAATATAAATAACAGTTCAAGGTGTTACTCTTCATCAATCAACAAACTCTAAAACTCCATCAATAATATATAAAGTCACAGCGGAAATAATCTCAACAACATAAATCATATAAATCATATCTCAGAAACAATACATCCTCAAATGAACGCAAGGTTCATTAGACATAATCTGATAACATAAATAAAATCCCAACAATCATAATCAGAGCAATACTATGCTAGACTCCAAAGGAAATACAATAAAGGACGAGTAGGCTCCAAAGCCATCCTCGGAAAACTCACATCAACTACTCTTCCTCAACCTGCAAGTCTACACCACGAGTGGCATAGGCGGAAGCCCGCAAAAGGATGAGAAATATTCAACATGTGGAAAAATACGAACGCATGTATAGTTAAAGGATAAACAAACATGTCAACTATACATTCAACATATATTTATCATGAATAAGCAGCAAATCATACTCAACATATACATATATATCCATATCTTAAAGTGAACTATATTCATGCAACATCGAAGACAATTAAAGGCATCAAGATAACACCATTTCCACATTAAATATAGCAAACTCATCATTCAACTTCGCACATTCAGTTAAACACATTTCCACATAACACGTAGTCACTTTTCACATCTTCAAATAGCACATCACCACACATAGTCAAATCAACATCACAACAACAATCTAGCAACAACTTCCATGAATTTCACCAATTTCACATAAAACTCAAGAACACAACAACAACACAATCAATTCATGGATTTAACATCATAACATCGTGGATTCTCAAATATTCATATACCCATAATCACAACAACATATTAAATCATAATTTCACCATCAATTTATCATTAAAACATGAATTTAGCAATAATCACACAAAACCTTAATCTACCCATTTGTTCATAAATCTCCAAATGAGAATAAAACTCACACACATCCCTCTTACTCTTCAATCCTAGCCTCCCTCTAGCTTGGGTCACCCTCTCCTCTTGATTTCCTCAAGCTCTCCTCTTCTTTCTCAAAACTACTGTCTATCTATCTTTCTCAAAATGGGATTCCCTCACACTACTATCTATCTATATTATCTAGTTTTGGGTTTTGGTTCTCTCACACTAAATGGGATTAGTTTCTATTCATTCTCCACAAATAAAACACTACTCATTTACTTCACTTAAACATCTTATTCACTCATACACCTCGATTTCCTCAATTTCCCAAAAATACCCTTCACTCCAATTTTCTAATAAATCAATTAACCCATCAATTCAATCACGAAATAAATAAATAACAATTAAATAAATAAACAGGTTAATAAACTAATAATGAAAATCAGGTTGTTACAGGTTTCATAGTCATTAAAATTTTGTTCCAATCAAAAATTAATTATTTTAATAAGGTTAAAATTTGTTTTTGGTCATTGCATCATTTTTTTATAATATTTTTGTTCTCGTGTAATATCTCTATATCACTCAATTCGTTAAATCTTTCGTTTCAAAAATCAAAACAATCTTATATATCTCAAATTATGATGAGTTTGTATCAAATTATAATTTTTCATATTTCATTATCGAACCGCCACCTTTAACTCAAAACATTTCGCCTTGTCCCAAGACTTGTGTTTCGGGGGCTGTGGACCGACAATATTCCATTAAGGGGCTCACTGGCCCTATACAAGGGACCGTCGACCCTCTTCAAGGGCGCGCCCCAGGTCTTATACCTTGAAACTGGTTTTCCCGTATTGTGGGACTAAAGATACCGCCGAACCATCTATAATGATCTAGCACGCGCGCCTTCTAGAAAGAAATGTGACTTAGGGCTTAAGCTACGCAGGGCCTAAGTCATGAAAAGATAAAGCCCAAAAAGGATATAAATACTCACCTTGAGATCATTCTCATGACTTAATCAACTAAACCCTAGTTTTATAGATTATACTCACTGCAAGTACATTTGACGTCCACAGTGGGGCATGGTAAAATGATTCCTAGGCCTCAAGTTCTACCTGATTCATCGTCAATCATGGAGTCATCACGACAAACAACGCTTCTATAAAGCTATGTTTGTAGGTTTTATCCTTCCATAATTATATTAAATAGATGAACGGATTTTGTTGTTGTGATATTGGTTGATTAATTTGTGCTTCCGGAGAAGCAGGGCAATGCCATCAAATATTACAGCGCAGTGCCGACTTATGTTTCTTTCAAATTAAGGCATATGTTAATTCATATTGATGAATTAGTCATTATGTTTCAATCAAATTAAGGAAAAGTTTTCCCCTAATAGGGGCCTCGAGATTCAACCAACGAACTCAATTTCTCATCTCCATCATCCTGATTATCGGTAAATGAAGAGGAATGTGTTGATGTTCTCTCAACGCCAACAAGGCAACAACATCAGGAAAGAATAGTTTTATTTTGCATATCTCTCTTATTTTGCTATACTTTGGCGTGCTTTGTTTCAATTTTGATCGACAACATAACTTATCAAATAATTCAAACCGATTTCAAATTATTATTGTGTTTTTCACTTCAGAGTTCATATGAGAATAAAGGCAAACAATATATATATATATATATATTATATGTATATAAAATATATGGTTGATGGTTAAATAAAAATCATGTGACTCCTTTTGGGTTGGATATGTACTGTTGTACCCCAATTTTGTCCTAAGCCTTTTCAAAACAATTTACAAAAATAAAAAAAAAAAGAGGAGAAAAGTCAAAGTCAACAAAAGTCAACCAAAAAAGTCAACATTTCAAAAATGGTGACTTCGCAGTGCGAAGTTCACTTCGCAGTGCGAAGTCTGCGAATTTTTTGCAGATTTTTGGTTTCTTTGATTTAATTCCATTTTTTGTTACACATCTCTTTTATTATTATTTTCATCATCATTCATGGCTTTTTGAGCTCAGCAAAGCCAGAGTTGAAGCACTTGCCATTAATGCCAAGGAAAGAAGCTTTTTCTTCCAACCTAGCATGTGCCAAGCAAGTTGGCTTGCCCTTGGGCAGCTCTTGTCCCTCCCAAGTGACCTGCTACTGACCCTAAGGTTGCCAGCCACCAGCTTGTGGACTTTCTTCCTGCTTTCTCCCCCAAAACCAGTCAAACCCAGCTGGTTTTCACTTGCAAAAAACCATGATTGCTGCCCTGTTTTTCAGCAGCTTTTCTTCCTCCTCACACCAGCCCACATGTTGCCTTTTGTTTCCCCCAACCTCTGCACATCACAGTGCACGTTTTTATTGCTTAACCATCAAGATTGCAAGGATCAATCCCCAAGCACAACCAATTGCAAACCAGCCCTGTTTTTGTCATCATTTCTATCCAAAAAACCATTGAATTAGTGGCTGGATTTGGCTAAGTCTTGACCCTTGGCACAAGGCAAGGTTATCTCTTCACTTTTGCATTAAATGCAAAGTGATTTAGCCTGATCCTAGCCCACAAATCAGCTGGATTTTGGGGATTTCTAATGATGAAAATTGATTTGGTTTTAGCCTATAAATAGGAAGCAATGCCCAAGGTTACAAAAAACTACTACTCGTTCATTATTCCAACCTACAAACACTTACCAACAACCAGAAAAACCAGCACTAAACACTAGCCAAAAATCAGTTCCAATACAAAAGCATTACACAAAGTTCATTGCTCAAATCAACCATATTCCAAACCTTGCAAGAACCTTCAACCAATCCAAGTTCATTTCACTTCCTTGCAGCAGGAGCTTTGTTAAGGATCTCTGTAAGTGTTTTAAGTCCTTACCTTGCATTTATAATTGTGCTTGCATCCTAATTTTGCTCAAAACCTTTTTGCTCTAAAAAACCCCTTTTGAATTTCAAAGGAAATCTCAAGGTTTGCAAAACACTCAAACTAGTTTGTCCAGCCCTTTTCATTGCCAAAACTCAAATCTTTTCACTCTCCTAAAAGGTTCTGAGTTTGTTCAGAAGTTGTTTCTGAACGACAGTTCAGAAACAGCTTCTGAACTCAAAAATTCGCATTGTTCGCAGTGCGAAGTCATGGTCGCAGTGCGACCATGACAGAACTCAGAATCTGAGTTTAGGCTCCCAATTGGCCAATTTTTGAGGTTCTAGCCCTAGAACTCAGAACCTAAGAGGTTTAAAACTCATTTTATCCAAACCTTATCAAGGATTTGGCATAAAATTGAAGGGTTCACAAGTTCGAGCCACTTTTTGGTGGATAACTTGCAAAACAAGTTATGTCCACAAACTTTCAAAACAACTTGAGCAAATAAGCTATGTTCATCATTTTCAAAACCAAACTTGAACAAAAACTTTGTTCATGATTTTCAAAACCAAACGTGAACTTAAGCCGAATTTGTTCGCTTTTTCAAAACCGTTTGCAAAATGAGCCGAACTTGTGCGTTTTTCACAAAAATTGTTAAAGCCTCTCCATTTTGAGTTCCAAACCAAGTGTTTTGATAAACTTTGGGATTTCTAAGAAATTTAACCAAAAAACTTGAATGAAAAAGGGATGGTTTGACGTATGTCTCTCCATTGCCCCGATTGTACGAATGCGTGACGTATGTCTCGTCGTTCGGACAATCGTCATTCCATTTTCAACGTATCCAACCATACCAAACCAATTCTTGGCCCATTGTGGTCAATCCAAACCTTTTCGACTCGTTTGAGTCATTCCGGTCAATGTTCGACTCCATCGAGTCCATTGTACCCGTTCTTGATCCTGTTGGATCAATCGAACCTTTTCCCGACTCGTTTGAGTCACTCCGGTCAATGATCGACTCGATTGAGTCCATTGCACCCCTTTTGGTCCCATAGCGACCAATTAGAACCCTTTTACCCAACGGACATGTTTTACTTATTCTAAGCGCGATTCGTAAACAAACGCTTAAGCCTCCCATGCGCGAGCATACAAGTTATACGCTTAAGTCTCCCATCCGCGAGCATACAAGCTACGTTTAATCGCAAGAATTCGGTCAAAACATCGTTCATTTAAAAATAACCAACATATGTACGTTTTTCTAGCAAAGAACTACGTACGCTTTGAATTCTCCGACTACCGGGAGATACATAGGAGCAAGATCGACATCTTGTCAAGCACAATAATAAAAAACTTTCTTTTTCCCCTTTTATCGTATTTTCTTTTTCCCCTTTTTACATAGACAAGCATGCGCGCAAAACTTTTAAAAAACATTTTCAGCTTTAGCCAAATAGAAGGTTCCCGTTGAGTACAACGGACGTGAGGGGTGCTAATACCTTCCCCTTGCGTAATCGACTCCCGAACCCGACAATGGTTGCGATGACCAGTCCTTTTCCTCATCGTCAAGGGTTTTATTATCGTTTCCCTTCAAATAAAAAACTTAAGGGTTTATCAACGTTCCCTTTAAACAAAAACTTTGGTGGCGACTTCACACAACTTTTCGAGCGTTCGTATACGCTCAGAAGTTTGCGTTTTTTTAACGAGAGCGCACATGTACTACATAAACTTGTCCTTGTTTGATCAATTTTTTTAACTATTTGAATATTGTTTTTGTTTTCGGTTCGTATTGTTTCCCGTACTTGCTAAACGTCGGCGGTAGTTTCTATTGTTTCTTATACTCACTGATTGATTTTTTTTGAATAAATGGTTTACATCTATTTGTGTTGTGCTATTTCTGTTTGTAAATGGATAGTTTGTTTGGTGTGGTTTGGATATTGATGTAAGTTGGAATTCTCTTACTAGTTAAATTTCACTTGTATTTTATTCGAACTGACTCATTTAATCGTGTTTAAAATTTTTGTATCAATAGATTCCACAAATCAAAACAACGAGGCATAGTTATTGATTCCGGCGAGAAGATGTTGTTGTTTGTTTCAGGTGAACAAAGCCTATAAAGAATTTCCAATTTCGTTTATCAAAGGAAGGCTTAGAGGCTACTAAGAGGATAACAAACCCCATTGCATATGTGGCAGCTGGTCATGCTGCAATTGGTGTTGCACTTCTCGCTAAACACAATGTGAAGAAGAAAAGGTAAGTGAATATCTAGTTCGTTTTTAGTTTCATATTCGAAACATTGTTCTTTTGAGTTTAGAATGTGTCAGTGAAGTATTAATTTATATCAACCGAGTAATATGCAGAAAGAGTACATGTATGTTTATATGTCATCTATGGAATGTTCGAGATTATATTAGGCGACCATATTAGATATTATTTGATTCGATTACATGTCATTGGATTTAAATTAATGACATCCAACATATGCTGAATAGAAGTGATGTTATAACTAAAGAGAGTACCAAGTTGAGTATGGTGCAGGAGAATATGACGAATTTGAATGATAAAAGAAAAGCAAACAGAGAAGAGTTTGTTGTTTCTCTCAAGGCCAACAACCCCGGATGAGAATCAGCGTATAAGCAGAAAATCAAATGGAGCGCGACATGCCTCTTCAATTTTCATGATTAACATTCTCATAATCTAGGTGGTCTTGTTACAATTCGATATACTGGAACGCTATATACACCTATACCTAAGCATCATTCTTTTACTGACTAGTGAATCCAAATTTATGAGAAGTAATAGAAT
This sequence comes from Medicago ruthenica, assembly GCA_018208015.1. Lineage (NCBI taxonomy): Eukaryota > Viridiplantae > Streptophyta > Magnoliopsida > Fabales > Fabaceae > Medicago > Medicago ruthenica. The sequence continues at coordinate 204,823 of WNNG01000297.1, read as the reverse complement.
TGAATAGAAGAAAGAGAAGGAGTATAACATAAGAGACTGAAGTGGGCGAGTTGGTTCAAATTTAGTAGGAGATGAGTAGAAAATAAGATAGCAGGTAAGTTAGTTCCAACTTAAGAGAAGGAGTATAACATAAAATACTGAAGTGGGCGAGTTAGGAGAATGGAAATGAGTGGAATCGAATAGAATATTTACTCCTAATTTAATAGGAGAATGAAGAAGGAATATGAAGAGGAGTGGAAAATATGGGCAAGTTACTAGAGGAAGGATAAATAGTAGTTAGTTTCCATCGAGTATGATTGGATACAGTTAAGATTTCTTTATTTATTTATACTGGTTACTTTAAAGTTCGGAAGTAATGTTATGTTTGAGATAAATCATGGACAAGATGCAAACAAGCTCGCCAAGGGCAAAATTAAAAAAGAAATCGCCAAACAACACGCCAGAAATAAAACTGTGTAAACAAAATGTTTAAGGAATCAATGAAACCGCCGTTAGGAACATGAAGTGGAAACACGTAGTTATCCTAACCTTTTTTGACGTTTGAGATTTGTTTTGCAGGTTTGTCTGCTGACGAGCAAAAAGAGGAGAATGACGCCTGTAAGTCTTCCCCTGCCAAAGAGAAGCATCCCCTGTAAGACTTCCCCTATGAAGGGAAACAGACAAAAATAAAAAGCAGGTTTGCCCACTGACGAGCAGGAAGAGGAGAATGACGCATGTAAGTCTTCCCCTACCAGAGGGAAGCATCCCTCGTAAGACCCCCCCTATGAAGGGGAGCAGCCACGTAAGACTTCCACTATGAAGGGAAGCAGCCCGTAAGACTCCCCCTGTAAAGGGGAGCAACATATAAGACTTCCCACGACAGAAGTATCAACAAGGTTGAAATTCCTAAATATATTAGGAATATAAGACCTCCCACGATTCAAGCATCACCAATGTTGAAATGCCCAAATATATAAGACTTCCCAAGATGGAAGAATCAACAAGGTTGAAATTCCTAAATATGCAAGACTTCCCAAGACGGAAAAATGAAATTCCTAAATATGCAAGACTTCCCAAGACGAAAGAATGAAATTCCTAAATATGCAAGACTTCTCGTGACGGAAGAATAAACAAGGTTGAAACTCATAAACATATAAGCCTACCCACCACCGAAGCATCAACAAGGTTGAAATTCATAAACATGTAAAGACTCCTTAAAAGGGAGCATCTCGATTATGTAAGACTCTACAAGAGGAGCCCGGTCATTTCCAATAGGCTGCACCCTAAGAGGCGCCCTACCCTTAAGCGTTTACTCCTCAAGAGGAGTCCCGCTCACCATTTCCGAAAACAAAATTTTGAGTAAAAACATTCCCCTTCTGTTAGCCTGTATTTTCGACAAAGGGTATTAAATGCAGTCATCAAGGTTTGACTAAACACGTGGAAAAAAAGTGAATTTTTTCGACATGAGAAGTTTCTAAGATTGCACGCTCATTCGACAAGATCGAAGATTAAGCGAAGAAATAAGCTGGTCGAAAGATGTCTCGACAACTCGAAGGTTAGTTGTTTTTCTGAAGAGATTCGTTTGCAAACCGTCGGAGTTCGTGGCTGTCGAATGATTAAGATTCGAATTTCAAATAGGTTACTTTTCCTGTTATTAGGCGTTAGTAGCAGTTATAGTTTGGATATGATTGTACAGTTATTTTCTTAAGTATAAATAAGAGTTTCCCATGAGGAAAACGGGGTCACAAATCAAATACATAAAATTCTACACACTCGAAGTATCCAAGTTACAGCGAGAAAAGTGTCACAAATCATGTATGATCCTTGTGAACAACCTTTATTTCAAATCAATGCAGTTTACTTTACTTTAAGTTAATTCTTGCAATTTATCTTTATTCTGCAATCTTCCATTCGACGAGTTCAAGCATCTAAACTTGAAGATTATCTTTGTTTTTACACATTCGAAACACATAAAAACAACAAAACATGAAGAGATTTCTAAACGAACTTGACACACAATGACCTGAGATTACTGGTTGATCTCGCAAGCAATAAATCTATAACTAGCGGTTGTTTACCAAAAATCAAGGTAAACGCCTTCACAAAAAATATAATCAGCAAACAACTTCGTAACTGAAAAACAAATCCGGAGCAAAAAGGAAAAATCACTCTCCATGGCCTGAGAAACTAAACGAGTACATCAAAAGTACCAGGGGACTTCACCCATATGAAAGAAATCGCCCAAAGAGGAAAAAAAACTCGACGGCCACGCTCAAAAACAGGAACTCGCCAACCTACGATTAATAGGATCAGAACAAAATTGAGTCACTTCGCCCTTATGGGCCTCGTGCTTGCAGGTCTGTGGACTATCATAAAGAAATATAGACCTGAGGGGCAACCAAGCCAATTAAAGCTCGCCATAATTAAAGTTAATCACCTCTCCCTTATAAGCTTTTTTTCCCTTAAAAAAAAGGCCTCGTACTTGGAGGGTTGTGGACCGCCACCTTAAACTCAAACCACTCCGTCTTGTCCCAAAACTCGTGTCTGGGGGGCTGTGGACCGCCAATATTCCATTAAGGGCTCACTAGCCCTCTGCAAGGGTCCGTCGACCCTCTTCAAGGGTGCCCACATGCCTTATACCCTGATACCGCATTTCCCGTATCTTGGGACTAAAGATACAGCCGAACCATCTAGAAGGATCTAGCATGCGCGCCTTCTAGAAAGAAACATAGCTTAGGGCTTAAGCTACTTAGGGCCTAAGTCATGAAAAGATAAAGCCCAAAAAGGCTATAAATACCCACCTTGAGATAATTATCAAGGCATGACCTAAAGGTCCTAAACAGACTAAACCCTAGTTTTATAGATTGTACTCACTGCAAGTACAATTATCAAATTATAATGAATTTTTCTCCCTATTATATCTTGCAATAGACTAAATTATACAATGTTTTTCCCAAGTTGTGATAACTTGCATATAAATTTTGCATACTTACGTTATCTAAATCATAATTTTAAAGTTGGATATTTTTTAATAATATAAATAAACGATTATTTAGATTGTATTTAAACACACACATTTAATTTATCTTCAAATTTTAAATAGATGAAATTATATTTTACCTCAAATCAAATGAAGAAAATAAAAGATACTTAAAACATAAGGATGAACGGTTACATCTTTTCAGTGACGTAACTGTTCATTTGTTGAGTTGCATAATTAAATTATTTATTTTAAATTACACAGGAATGAATTTTTAAAAATTCCTAGCAATTAAATAGTAGTTTTAATTCTTCTATCTTGAATCCTCCTTTTAAGCAAAACTCTTAAAGTCCACCTCCAAATCCATCCAAGAGCTGCATCGGTTAATAGAGTTTTTGTTTTGGGCTTCGATATCATCACAATGCTAGATCAAGAGTAACTCAAACTTACTTTACAATATAATATAGAAGACAAATATATATTGATAACTTTAACCTCGTACTTTTCAAATATATAAAATCCATATAAACTTTATGAAATCAAATCTAAAAATACTCATAATAACACCTTAATGAAAAGAAAACAACTAAATGACAATAAAGTCTTTTAATTATTTCGTAAAATAAAGTAATAATAAAACTTCCCTAAATGAATGTCAGTATAGGTAGACAGTTCCATGAATTGCACCCAAATTTACTCTTAATTGTAGGAAACTCAATTGATGAGAAGTATGAATGCCAACCAATTTCATGATCAAGGGTTAAATTTCCATGTTGCTGCGTTCAAGTCATCAAAAACATGACTTTGTCTCTCCAATTTCAGGAAGATCAACAACATTCCATTAGAATTTTGAGTAGATGTGTGCTTCTACAATGAGTTGCCCAGGCCTCGATGTTAATAACTCTTGTAAGAAACTATTCAATTAAAAACATAACACACTATTCATTTTTTATGCATTTTTAATATGTTTCCTTCCACATGTTTAGTGAACTATTGATCTCATAACAATGTTAAATAAAAAATAATAATGAAAAAGATTGCTTTAATTTCAATGAAAAAAATACAACCACCTTTTCATATACGAAGTGTCCTTTCACAAAACCCTCCCTTTTCCCCAAACATGCATACGTGAAATCAAAGAAAGGATATCCATTAGAGAGTACCAAAAAATTTAGAAATATATATATACACGAAGCTTGAAGAGAAAATCAAAACTATCAAAAAATGAAATGAAAGAAGAAATGAGAAGGATAACACAAGCAATATATATATATATATATATATATATATATATATATATATATATATATATATATATATAGGGGGCATATCACATGAGAATGTCTTTTGTATGTGAGAATAGTGAGAATAAATTGCAACCATTAGATTAAAAGCAAGGGAGGAGATTAAAACACAACTTAAGTTAGTCATGTGCCAATCATGTGACAACTCTTTCACTCCTTCTCATTTCACAGAGTTAAGATCCTCTTCATTTGCTTAAAATAAATGGACAATGTCATTTGGTGAGAGATAGATACAAAAAAGTACGTAGTGGGTCACCCACTTAGTGGGACCCACTACTATTAATTATTTTCGAACTTCTTTATGTCTTTATCTCTCCAAATGGAAGAAATGGAGAGACTAATAAATGGAGGATCTTAACTCCATTTCACACGTGCATTCACATTATACTGAATTGTTCTCACCTTCTTCCTCTAAGCGACTCTTCCACTCACACCAATTTTGGAAGCCATTCTCTCTCTGCATCCTCTCCCTTGCGTTATCGTCTTCTCTCTTTGACTGCTTGACCTCCTTCCCGAAGAGAGGCAGACTGGACCTGGATCGATCAACTGAACTGCCTTAAGATTCCATCTTGTTTGTGTTCTCAGCCATCAAGTAATTTTTAATCTAACTCTAAAATTTTAAAATCAATTTTAAAGTTGACGATGGAAAGTGTTCTTGTCTTCTGTACGTACTATTTATATAGGAGCAATGAGAATTAAAAGACCAAAAAAATCAAACGAAAATTGAGAATTGAAAAGCAACAATATAGATAATTAAAAGGAAAAAAAACCAAATGGATTTTGAGAATTGAAAATTAATCATTGGATTAAATCGATAATCATTGTAAAGAAGTGAACGATTGAGATAATGTCGAAGAGATAGTGGTTCGCTGGAAGACATGGTGGTTCGCCGAAAGAGATGGTGGAGGGTGAGCAAGGGTTGAAGGAGACTGAAGCACGCGTGAAAGGGAATAGAAGGAGACACGCGTGAAATGAGGAGTGAGAGAGTTGTCACATGATTGACACATGACTAACTTAAGTTGTGTTTTAATCTCATCCCTTGCTTTTTATTGCAATTTATTCTCATCATTCTCATATATATATATATATATATATATATATATATATATATGGGCATATCTAGTGAGAATGCCTTTTATGTATGAGAATGATAGGAATGATTTTCAACCTTTGGATTAAAAATTTATGGCTATGATTAAAACAATTTTTAAGTGAGTCACGTGAGTTACTCTCTATCCTCTTTCTCGTCGTACAAGTTTTCTCCATTATACTTCTTCAGATTCCCCTTGACTTTCTTCTTCTTCTTCTTCTCTCCCTTTCTTCTTCGTTTACGGTTTTGCTTTTCTTTCTTCATCTTCTTCTCCCTTGACTTCTTTTTGGATAAGGATTTGTGTTGATTTTTTTTAATCTAATTAGTTCCTGAAAGTTCTTCTTCTAATTTCAATCTTTGATTTTGGGATTTAGTGTTGTGTTTAAAATTAACGAGGGAGGTGTTAACGATTGTGTATCAAATACATTCAGAAAACATTCGGCATAACCTTCTCGCGGTCAAAAACTGCCGATTCATCTTCACACGAAATGAAACGACGATCTCTCCCGTAAATCGTGAACTGATTCTTCCACAACATAATAAAAAACCAAAGGAAAAAAAGAAAAAGGATTATGTGATCAAAGAATTTAAGAGTTTAGAAATATGAAAAAGTAACTAATTTGAACAAAGAATTGATGAGTTCCTTGTTTATGTTTACTTGAAATACAAAAAAAAATTGGGTGAAAGAAAAATAGGGAAATAAACTAACACAAACTTACAGAAAATAGATACAAAGAAGTTTGTGTGTAATGAAAAAGATACAATTTTTTTTTGAAGAGAAACGAAAACTGCCATAGAGGTTTGTTTGCTGCATCCATCTTGCCAGGAAGAAGAAGACACACGCAGGAAGAAGAAAAGACACGTGTGAGCAAGAAAAGAAGAGGCACATGCTATTTTCATTAAGCATTTTAATCTCAGCCATCTGCTTTTAATCCAAAGGCTGAAAATCATTCTTATCATTCTCACGTATAAAAGGCATTCTTACTAGATATGCCCCCTATATATATATATATATATATATAGCTTTGTAGTAAACTTGTGTGTGTAAGAGGATTGAATAAGAATATGAATAATTTTAAAATGTAACCGCTCCGTATTAATAAAATGGAGTATAATGAATTTATTGTGCAACTTGCATGAAGTGAAGTAAATAGAGTGTTTTTGCAACCGATGGGAAATGGAAAATAGATAGTAAAGAATGACTAGGAAAGAATCAAGAACGAAAGAGAGCCACATGACATAAGTATGATAGATTGGTTACAAAAGGGAGACTTTGGTGAGGTGACACATCATCAAATTGCACTGTGTAAGAGGATCGAATAAGAATATGAATAATTTTAAAATGTAACCGCTCAATATTAATAAAATGGATTATAATGAATTCATTGTGCAACTTGCATGAAGTGAAGCAAATGAAGTGTTTTTGCAATCGATGGGAAATAAAAAATAGATAGTAAGGAATGACTAGTAAAGAATCAAGAACAAAAGAGAGTCACATGATATAAGTATGAGATATTAGTTACAAAAAGGGGATTTGGTAAGATGACACATCATCAAACTGCACCTTAGAATACATGTATATATAATAAGGAAAATGCTTAAAAGCACGACAACAATGTTCGTTACAATCGCACGAATGAGTTATTGGTTTACATTTGATTTCTCTTTTACTTTTGATTTTATTCCAAAATAATCAATTTAGTCTCACACGTGTTTGTTTATGAGAAATGACAAACACCTCTCTCTTATGGTAGTGTTTATCCAAATCATTTTGCTTGTTAGTTGACTCTTCATTGATTGTTAAAAGGTGAAAATAAGTTGCATTATCCCAAGCCCAAGATCTTACCACCACACACGATGTATTCTATAGATGTTTTTTTAGCTTGCCTCTTCTATTTTAAAAAAATTATAAAAAAGCACTCATTTACATAGAAAATCACATGAAAATAACTTGTCGTGCGTGATTCGTGTATCATGCTTGTCGTGCCATATAGCACCACCCATATAATAATACATAGAGAGAGACAGAGATAGAGATTATGGTTGAAAAATTTGAACATTACAACGTGTCCGTGTGTCCGTGTGTGTATACATATTACTCAATCCGTCTCAAATTAGATGTCCATTTTAAGTTTTACACGTTTATTAAGAAAATGATTAGTAGTGTTGATTTTAATGGTAAAATACGTTTAATGGTAAAACATGGTAAAATATCCTTATTTATTATAGTTGGTGGAGTAGATCGTTGAAATGCAATAAATAATGATGTGTTAGTGGAAAAGAATAATAAATGTTGTGTTGATATTATAAAATTGACAAATAATTTGAGACAGAGAAAAATAGTAAAGACGACACATATTGTGGGCCTAAGGGAGAAATGCTAATGACACTCTCTACAACACTCATTTTTTAATTGGATGAAAACAATGTATGACCTACCACTTTAAGTGAAACCCTTTTTAAAGTATGAGAACCAGTATGATTTAAATCAGTGTTAGAGAATATTGAAAAGAGAGGTTGTTAGCCTAACATTATTATATCATCATCGATCAATAAATCAGTAAAATAAATGGTGCAAGAAACCGTGGAATTTTGTTGGTGTGTAACTATTGCCAATTTCAACTAACCATCGATCTATGCGTGAAATTTATTGTGGAAACATGGGCTAGTACTATAGGAAAGTGAAATCACGTGCATTTGAATGGTTGATCATTCATAGCAAAATGTTTTGTCTACACCCTGTTAAGGTGTATGCATTTAAATAAAGAGAGAAAAGAGAAAGAAAAAAAAGAGATTCAATAAATGTGATACCGTGATAATGTGATAGGAAGCGAGAAATAGAGAGAAAATAAAGTGTCGAATCAATGTAAAAATATATAATATATTTTTTAGAAGTAATAGTCATTTTGCTTCCTAAATATGTAACAAGTATTCATATTAATTTATCGGTGTATCGAAATTTCAAAACAGTATCTGGTTATGTATTTCGTTAATCAAAGTAGTCTTTGATGTTAAAATGTTTCGTTAATGTTATCATATTAGTCATTCAATATACTTATTTATTATCATATGAGTCCTTATAAGTATTTACATAGTATCATATCAATCTCTATATAAAAAGATACATCGAAAGCATTGAGATTTGAGAGATTATTTTAGCGTTATTTTGACTAACGAAATTCACGATCAAAGATTATTTTAAAATTTTGATACATTTAAAGATTATTATAACTATTTATTACACGTTTAGAGGCTAAAATGACTATTATAATATTTTATCATTGTTGTTATAGTCGAACAACTAGGATATAGCCGAACAGATGTCCCAACAAAAATTGCGTTGTCACATCACATTCTGCAATACAAATATTCTTCCACAAAATTTATCTGTATCTCTCTACTACATGTACTATAAGCTTTTTTATCTATTGACATGTATCAACATCAACAACATCAGAATCAAATGAGGAAAAATATTTGGGTGTCATTGGTCATTTGTGTATTTAATACATTTTAGATTAAAGAATAATAGATAAATAATTAAAATATATTATTTAAATTAGAGAGAATGAGTAGCAAAGAGAAAGATAATAACAAAAGCATCAATGACACCCAAGTGAATTCCTACTGATGCGTGTCTCATACAAAGAGAGTTAAAAATAATATAAAAGTCATAAATTTTTGTAAATATGTAAATTTAATGTCGTTTTTTTTTTTTATAAACGAAACAACAATAGGCATATGCGAGTTCACAACACACATGGAGGAGTCATAGTTCAAACTTGAATCAAAACATCTGACTTAACAATTTTGATATTTTTTTTGTCTTAACCCTCCAACCCAAGAAAATAGAACTCCAATAATCTGGAGTTCAACAATGAAGCAAATATAGTTTAATCAATAATTGTTTCACCCAAAAATTGAACTGAGATACTTTCAAACGATTTATCATTTGGTAGAATTCAATCACTTGACATCTTTGTCTACTGAGATAGGACTTGTGAACATTAATATTGAATTTTATGTAAAAAATATTTCCCCATTTTTATTTATCTTTCTATTAATTCTTCTTTCTCTTAATAAAATAATATTTCTCAATTTCATTTCACTCTCATTTCTTGTGAGTTAAAGACTAAGCATGTCGTTTTCGTTAGCATAACTCAATCGACAAAGATGTTACAATATAAGTTTAAATATTATATTATTCACTCGAAGAGGTGAATTTCTATGAATTATATTACTCGATACAACAAGAAAAAGACGGAGCATGTTTGTAAGAGAGCCTAACTCACACATTTTCTCATTGAAGGCATTACGATTTCAGCTGCTAATGATATAAAAGTTGATTATCCAATTTAATTTTTCATTACTACAAATCTCAAAATTCAATTTAGTTTGGAGTATGCATTTTAATATCGGTTTTTTTAACCCTTTGATGGTCCATATTAATTCAGAATTCGATCGAAAGATACACCAACATTTATTCTACCCAAAAATTGAACTTTTTTTACTATTGGTTTTTACAAACCAAAAATGTTTTTTTTTTGTGAACCATATTTCCTCTGCAGACAACTGGATAGAATAATTTGCCGAATCGAGTAAGGCCACAATGAGTGATAAAATTCTCCTAAAAAAAGACTTTGACTAATGAATTAATTTCAAACATATTACTTGTCCTTTTTTGTTATTCTTTTTATACATTTTCTTTTTATATTTTCTTGTATTGTGTGTGTATATATAATATAATTTAGATGATCGTTGTTACAATCTAGTGGTTTTCCTCTGAGGATATTTCATGTGAAATCTCATGTTTGAACTCGGGTGACTATATTTCCCTTCCTCATGTGTGTTTATTTAAATATGTGTTGACTAATAGGCCAATAGAAAAAGAGAAAAAAATATTTCATTATGTTTTATTGCACAATATTCATTTTAATTTAATTCATTTTTTCAATTCCATAATATTCATGTTATTTGAATGTATTTAAATTTCGGTTCTAAGTATGCTTTTATATTTATATTTGGAAAAGTTAATGTCAAATTATACATAAAAAGGTTTGGCTAAAATTGATAGTTTTTTTACTAATGTTAATAATTAGTTGTTACGTTAGCAGTTTTATTATCTGAGTTGGAATTCGAGTCCTTCGATTTCTTTATCGTATAGTTCAAACCAGTTTAACTACTCATATATAACTAAAATTGATAGTTAGTTTTTTAATTCCCTTTAACTATGATATAAAATTTAATTTATATTTAAATTTTGAAAAAAAGTTTGTGTTGTCAAGGATATATAATTAACTTAACAATTAATGGAAAGAAACATTTTTTTCCAAAATCCAGACGACAAAATTCATACACACTCAATACGGAAAAAAGAAATTATAAGATCAAACCCACCTCTTTGTAATCATTAACCATTTGAGTTGCGTTTAAAAAAACACAATTTTTTCATTCAAAAGAAATGAGAGTGTAAAGTAAACTAGGTGCAACACTATGCACATGGTAGTTGGTGATATTAACTAACAAATGGGAGTGATCAGTTGTTTAGCCCATGACGCAACAACAGAGCTAGTGTTAGTATTAAAGTCTATCCAACTATCCCACCTCCCAAGGTCCATACATTGTACTGTTTTCATCTCATTGAGTCATTGTTAGTACTATAAATAAACTTTGAACTAACACAACACAGAGATTGAACTCAACGTGAAAACTCATTCTGCACGAGTGCTTTTACAACAAAATAAGAGAGTACCTATTATGTCGACGGTTGAAACAAAAGGTCGAAATGTTGGTGGCACAGAATGTAGCTGGTGCAAAGCCATTCGTGGTGGCACCGGCATTGCAGTTTTATCACTACTCATCACAAAACCCATCGATATTTCTCGTTTTCAAACCTCACTCCACAAACTACAAAATTCCCATCCTGTCCTCAGATCAAAACTTCACACATCATCATTATCATCCACAGACACTAATTTCTCCTTTCTTACATCTCACACTCCTTTCATCAAAATCGAGTCTCACAACATCAATGTCACTTCCAAGATTCTTGCAAAAAACAAAAACGACACTGTTTCTGTTTCTATTTCACCGTTGCAACAAATCATGGAACATGAACTGAACCGTAACACCTGGCAAGATCGTACCGGTATTGATTCTGACATGTTTGCTGCCAGCATTTACGCTATGCCTGATGAAAAAACATGGGTGGTGGTTATGAGACTTCATGTTGCAGCGTGTGATAGAACAACAGCGGTGTCACTTTTGAGGGAGTTGCTTGTGTTGATGAAAGATGAGGAAAAAGAGGAGAATGTTGTTGTTGAGGATGTTGTTCCTTTGGCGATTGAGGATCTTGTTCCTGGTCGTAAAGAGAAGAAACATATTTGGGCGCGTGGTTTAGACGTGCTTAGTTACTCTGTTAATTCTTTTAGGTTTACTAATTTGAAATTTAATGACACAAAAAATGCTAGGTTTTCACAAGTGGTTAGAATGCAACTCAATCAAACTGATACCAAGAGGGTTTTAGATGTAAGCCCTAATCTATTTTATGTTTGGTTGGTTTAATTACATCGTGCAAGTTTAAGTACCGCGAATTACCATGATTTTGCAAAAACTGCATATTGTAGCTTCTTTAAAATCATTGTGATTCTTGTTAACCAAAGTGATATCAAACATATGAGCTTAAATTTTTTTCTCTTTTACAATTAATTTGATATTTGTATGTGTGAAATGAAATTTGTACATAGCAACAAGAATGGTTCTAAGAAGTACGGGATTATTACCCTCACTGATTGCCGGTCCACTCTTGACCCACCTCTCTCAAATCACAATTTTGGTATGTTTATCACCATGCATTTACTAATTTTTTTTTTTGGAAAATGTTTTACGGCATTTGATAAAAAATTTAAAATAAAATTTTTATTTTAAGATTTGTGTAAAACATAAAAAATCAACTTTTTGTGAAAGTTAACATTTACTTTTCACTTTTGAATCCTTGTCGAGTATGCAAGAATTTTTTTTTTAATGAGAATGGAAAATTGATTTATGGTAATTAGCGTAATAATTCGTGATCTAGAACCATTAATATGGACTGAAAGTGGAGTACGCATATACAGTCGACCAATTAAAGTTCATTCCTTATTTGTGAAAGAAAAAACTGACTGCAGCTGGTAGTATACTATTTATAGTAATAGCAAGCAGAACTTTGCGTACAGCCCTAAATGCTGCATTAAAAACTTTTGAATGATTTCTTTAAGGAATCCAAAAAAATGAAAATTAATTTCTGAAAAAAAAAAATCAAACATTCATTAAAGTATACATAATTTTTTTATACAAAAAGTACTCTCTCTATCTCATCTTAAATGATTCATTTGAACATCTACACATATTAAAAAAAGTATGTAAGTTCATAAAAATTAATTCAATTGACAATGTGATATTGTTAAATTGAATGTCTTCACACGGACCTTACAGTTGTGTGTGTGAATTTAAAATGATTTACCACTTCATGCACTAACAAAATAAAATGAAAACAAAAGAAAGAATAATATTTTTTAAAATATTTTATCAATTACTTTCCTTTAAATTGAATGAGTCGTTTACTTTAACACAAAATATTTTTACAAATGTGTCATTTTTTTTATTCGTTAAACAGTGCCTATAAACATTTGTTAACATTTTTCTTTTTTTAAAAAAATAACCTTACGTATAGAGATCAATTTCCTCGATACATGAGGTTCCCTTTGGTTAAAAATATTTAACTATGATCCTAGATGTAAAGCATTAATTTAAAAGTTTTTCTTTTTGAAGGAAGGAGAAAGTTATGTATAAGATTTCTTGTAATTTAATGTTTCTATGGAGACTAAAAACGAAAATTTAAAAATTTAGAAGACTAAAAAAATATTCAACAATTTATTTTGTAATATGATTTAGAAATATTGATAGGAGCATATGTTTCAATGTATAGGATTTTATCACGCTGCCATCCTCAACAACCACGTGATCAAAGGGGGAGAAAGTCTTTGGGAACTAGCCAAGAGGACTTATGGAGCATTTGCCAACTCTAAGAACAATGACAAGCACTTTTCAGACATGGCTGACATGAACTTTCTTATGTGCAAGGCCATAGAGAACCCTGGTTTGACATCATCCTTAAGAACATCCATAATGTCGGTGTTTGAGGACACTGTGGTTGATGACGGTGGCGAGATGCAACGAGAGGTTGGAGTAAAGGACTACATGGGGTGTGCTTCGGTTCATGGTTTGGGACCATCTATGGCGATTTTTGATACCATAAGGGATGGAAGGCTAGATTGTGTGTGCGTGTATCCAGCCCCGTTGCACTCTAGGGACCAAATGCAAGAGCTTATTAACAAGATGAAGTCTATTCTTATTGAAGGTGGAAAAACATACGAGTAATATTGAGAATATGTGTAACACCTTCAAATTTACGATTATGGCTTTTGTCAATGAGTTATGTCGTTATACTTCATCATCTGCATGTTTGGTCAATTTATATTTTACTTTTCTTAACTTTACTATATAAAATTTATTGCACTTTTTAATATATTTCTTTCAAAAATGTTCGTCTATGATAATGAGAAAACTCCTATAATGTTTCGTCCAGGGTTTGATAAAAAAAATAATATTGACGAATTTAGGAGCTTGGGTTAGTGGGATGCTGACTATTTTCTTCTTAATTTACCAAGTTATATGAATGAAGTTTTCACCGATGTTTAATAGTAACCAATCTCTTTTGAAAAACATGTGGGACAAAAAATGTGGGTTCTTCCCTCCCACATCTTTTTAAAAATGAAAGTTCCGGATCTTTGGTCGTGGTATGCGAGAAATGAAGAAGTTTATTTTTTTAGTTTGTTAGAATCAATGATATTTTAAGAAGTTGAAGGTGTTTGTAACGGTGGAAGTATAATTGTAGGGATGTGAAATATAATTTTTGTAATCATTCTTTTATTAATTTTGTTTATTTTTTGGGCCACTAATCAACCAAGTATTAATATAAGGAAACAACTAATTAATTCTAGCATTATTAACATAACAAATCAAATTGTGTTGAAATTTGGGGTCTAACTCATCCTTATAAATCAGGTTCATAAGGTGAGGAGTTGTTGGCCTATATTTTTAATGATTTTTTTCGACAGAATAATTGTCTAGTCGAAGCTAAACTTTACTCTTGGTGTTAATCTAGAAGGAAGTTATCTTCGACAGATTGTGATGAGTCTTGACATTTTCAAAATATTCAGTTTCGACGAATTGAATTCAAATCCTTGGTGAAGAGACATAGTCAAGGGTCGAAGACACGTGAAAGTAGGTGGAATTGAAGACTTATAGTTTAGGGGTCGTTATTTTCAGTTATTTCTATTCATGTATATACAAGAGTTTCTCATAGGAAATAAGGGTCACAAATCAAAAACAAGTTTCTTACGCTCGAATTATCCAAGTCACAGATAAAAGAGTAACAATAATGTATGTTTCATTTGATGCACCATTGTTATTTATTCAATGCAAATCATTTTCTTTTAAACTTCTTTACTTTCATATTTTAAAGTTGTTTTCTTTTGTTTTCAAAAATCTTCTTGATTTCTGTCGAATAAGGCAGTTATCTTCATCTTTCTCATGTCTAAATTCAAGAACTTGATGAACATTCAAACCTTTTCTGAAAAACAATTGCACAACATGTCCTAAGATTTCTAGTTTGATTTTGCAAGTAATAAACTTAAAACTAACATTTTGTTTACCAAAAACAACGGTAAACAGGAGTGTCTCCTCTTTATAAACTCTTATGAAGTGTCTTATCTATCTGATGCTTGGTGTGTGGATAAGTAGGTGACCCTTAAATTCGACAAGCTTTGATATCATATTGAAATTTAGGGGCGTAACTAATCCTTACAAAATCGGTTCATAAGGTGAGGAGTGTATGCTCTTTATAAACTCTTATAAAGAGTTTTATCTATCCGATGTTGAATTTGAATTTTTCTCAATAATGTGAAATATCCATCATTGTGGATAGCCTAACTATTCTACGAATGGTTTAGATAACAGGGTCGGGTATAGCGAAATGTGCAAAGAATATGATCGATCTCGGTGCAAAGAATATGAGATACTCCCTCCGTCCCTTTTTATAGGAGTAATTTACAAAAATCACGTGTATTAAGAAAAATTGTTGGAGTGATAAAATTGTCTCAAATGTGTGTGACTATTACTAGATTACCGTTAATTAAATATATATTTGATGTTAACTTTTCATATACTAAGACAAATTGATAGAATTAATAAAGGGTATATTTGGAAAAAGAGTAATCAATGCATCTAGGAATTTGTATATGATCTTATATTTAGGGACAAAACTTTTTTGTAAACTAATCCTATAAACAGGAACGGAGGAAGTACAAATTTTTTGAAAAATTGTAGTGGTGATTGGTTGAAAGTTTGCAAATAAAAAGTTAATGCACATTCACAAGGTCGATAATCATAATCACAATTTTAGAAAAAAATATACATTAAATTTTTTGGGGATAAGCATATTATCTTTCATTAATGATTCCGTATAGTAAAACCACAATTCTTTCTTTGTTTGATAGTAATACTGCATCACACAGTGATGTAATGTTGGATTGAGCTACCCGTTCCATTTTCATTCAATGATCAATGTCTCTCGCATAAAGAGGTCCATTAAAGACCGCTGATTAGGGCTGATAATTAACTGAACCAACTCGAATATAGTTTGAAATTCAATTCGATAATTAATCCGTTGAATTTGGTTCATGAACCAAATGAATCGAACTTGAGTTGAAAATTAAGTTCGTTAATTAAATGAGCTGAACATAACTATAGATATATAAGTTTTAAAAACTTTTATATTTATTAAATGAATTGAATGTTAAAAAAATAAACTTAAGTGTCGTTCCATTTCCATTTTTTGCTTTTGACGCATCAGTTTCATTCTCTAGGAAGTGGGAATTTAATTTTATTGGCCATAGCCGTCATTTCCTTTAGTCAATATTTCATTTTCCAATTCCACCAAAACAAATAACATCTCTTCTTCTTCTTCTCGGATGGCAATAGGAGAATTCAGCAAGTGGCATAGCTCAACCAAAAGAGAGAGTTATTCTCTATTGTGGAACTAATATTCCCATAATTTTTTTTACCACAAAACTATAACACCACAAAACTTTTAAGAATGGTGCAACTCTGTTTATCCAACAACATTTGGTATTTTGTGCAACAATTGGTACTATGTTCACCGTTCTTTATCACAAAACTAGAAGATTAGTGTAACTGTGTTTTGTCCAGCTTTATTTTCTATGTTTTCCTTGCTGGAGTTTCTGGCATTTTGAGCTTTTATTTCATGCTCTTTTCTGATCAGGCTTGTATTAGGATTTCTACCAAAGTCCATCTTTTTAATTGTATTGGCTGCAGGTGTTTTCGGTTCATCATCGATTCAAATTGTTCTATTCTCTATGTTGTTGGCTTTTGTATGTGCTAATTTTGAGCCCATTTTACACAGCTTGTACTGCTAAGTCCTTTTGGATTTAAAAAAATAATAATTGAAAGGCCAAAGACTACTAATCAACGATAAACAAACACCTAACATGCAATCGGAACCTTACATTTCTTCATAAAACTCATATTAAACATATAATATGAAAATCTCATCAATAAAAATAAACATATCGCAGCGGAATATCTCAACATACATATAATCATCTCGGGTCATCTCAAAACATCTCAAAATAAATACATAAT
The DNA here is from genome assembly GCA_018208015.1 of Medicago ruthenica. Classification (NCBI taxonomy): domain Eukaryota; kingdom Viridiplantae; phylum Streptophyta; class Magnoliopsida; order Fabales; family Fabaceae; genus Medicago; species Medicago ruthenica. The sequence continues at coordinate 187,707 of WNNG01000297.1, read as the reverse complement.
ATCTGGATCATAAAGATCACTCAAAAATAAATCCAACAGAGTACGAAAACTAAAAATCCCAGACGACATCCTAATCAGAGCATCCTAACTCTAGACGTCTCCAAGCAAAGCATAAAACATGAGTTAGGCGTCAAGCCACAACCCATCACGACTCACCGGAAGCAAGCGCTCAATCCTGCAAATCTACATCCACAAGGGATGAGGCGACAACAAAGCCACTGTGATGAGGACCACAAAGGCATGGAGGGAGGGCTTGCTTGCTGCCCATTTTGATGTGTTTTTATTTTAAATATTTTGTAATAAAAGTGTAAGGGACCAATTTTGGCCAAAACACTAAGTTTGAATTTCTAGTGTGTTATCCATTTTAAAGCTTTCAAAAACTTTAAATGGCGTGCTTTCTTTATTTTAGAAAGAAAATAATATGCTGAATCAAGTAGAGTGAAAAGAAATCAAAAACATTAATGGGAAGGAGAGAAATAGCACAAGACATGAAAGGAAAGGAGGAAGCGACGCTCCCACACATTAAAGCACAATGAATTGTTTTCTTTCAACCCACTCATTGAGGAAATTAATTGGAAACGTTTTCAGCATCGTGGGAGCCGCCCCACCATCAATTGTGGCTGCAAAATTTCATTCTAAATCAATTTGTAACCATTTTTGCAATTACTCAGCCCTGGGCATTGATGTTAGACTAATGGCTGAATTCATATAGTTTTCATGAGTTATTTTCTTTGATTTTCCTTGTATTACAGCATGTGACCTCTTTCATATATATAAGAGGCGACAATCATCAATAAAACTAAGACTATTTTGAGTGAAAAACTACACTATGTGTGTTTTTGAGCAATTGCTCTTTGGTTCTGGATTGGACCAATTTTGATCATATCAAGAGTCCTTTCTTGAGGTGATCCTCAATCCCATAGACTTATCACTTTCTTGGATTAGAAAGTGTGGTGTCCCTGTCTTTCCATTCCATTTATCCATTTTTGAGTCTTTGTTCAATCTTGTCCATAAATTCTATTTGGGTCAAAATTCTGCCATTTGTTCATTTTAACCCAAATATCCATTTTCCATTCTGGTTATTGCATTTTGAATCATAAGAATTTTAAAGTTCAAATTTAACAAAGCAATTTCGTGAAATAGGAAGAAAAATGACTATTTTTAGAAATTGGGACTTATCAAGTGGTATCAGAGCAAGGTTCCAAAAAGGGCCAAACTTTGGTAAAGTGTCTTTCTTCTTTTTCCTTATGGTTTTTTTTTTGTCCAATGTTGATATTCACAAAAAAAAACGAAAAATATATATATTAGGAAAAAAATCTGATTGTTTAAAGTGTTGTGGTTCATAAAAAAAAGTGCTCCTTTTTGTGTTTTTGCCACACTCTAGAACTTTTCTTTGTTTCTTTCGTTTTCTTGTCAACCTTTATCTTCTGTTTCTTGTTTTAGTGTCTTTCTTTGTGTTAGGCCTCTGGGATTGTTGATTCATTTTGGTTTCTTTAAAGAACTAAAAGGGCAATTTGACTGGTAAGCACCATTTTAAACACTTGTTTCTAATTTCACAATCATGTCTGATCCACCTTCACCTAGAACAACAGCTATGTCAATTCAAATGAGAGCAATGCGTGAGCATTTTGAGAGGCTGTTAAGAGAACAAGCTGAAAAATTCCAACAAAGAGTTGATGAGTTAGAAAGGAGGTCTCAAAATTCTAATGATGGTAGTGGTCATGAGGATGAGAGGAGGCGTAGAAGGAGACCAAGGGAAAATCATTTAAGAGGCATAAAAATTAAAGTCTCATCTTTTGTTGGAAAGAGTGACCCAGACGCATACCTAGAATGGGAGACTAAAATTGAACAAATTTTTAATTGCCATAATTACTCTAATGTTGAAAAAGTGCAGGTTGCTTCCATTGAGTTCAAGGAGTATGCTTTAGTATGGTGGGATCAATTGATCAAAGAACGAAGGAGGTATGGAGAACAACCGATTGATACTTGGGATGAGATGAAGAGAATCATGAGGAGAAGGTTTGTTCCTTCCTATTACCATAGAGACTTGCACAACAAATTGCAAAGACTTACTCGAGGTTCTAAAAGTGTTGAAGAATATTTCAAGGAGATAGAGATTGCCAAAATTAGAGCTAATGTGGAGGAAGACAATGAAGCAACCATGGCTAGGTTTCTTCATGGTCTAAATCGTGACATTGGTGACATAGTTGAACTTCATCACTATGTTGAAATGGATGACTTGGTACATCAAGCTATCAAAGTGGAACATCAACTCAAAAGAAAAGGCCAAGTTAGAAGAAACACTTCTTCTTTTAACTCCTTAAGTTGGAAGGATAAAATAGAGGAGGGAGCCTCGTCATCAAATTCAAAGGACTCCACGACTGATCCTAAAGGTATACAAATAAACCCTTCTCAAAGTACTTCTACTAACAAAAGTGTTAAGTGTTTCAAATGTCAAGGTCAAGGACACATAGCTTCTCAATGTCCGATAAAGAGAAATATGATAATTGAGGAGAATGAACACCTTGAGGTAGAGGATCATGATGGTTATGTTCAAGAGGAGGATGAAGAAATACCAAGTGGAGACCTTTTCATGATTAGGAGGTTATTGGGAAATCAAGCTAAGGAGGATGAATCAAATCAAAGGGAAACTCTTTTCCACACAAGATGCCTTGTGCAAGGAAAGGTATGCTCTTTAATTATTGATGGAGGTAGTTGTACCAATGTTGCTAGTACACGCTTGGTGTCTAAATTGGAATTAGAAACAAAACCTCACCCAAGGCCTTACAAACTTCAATGGCTTAATGAAAATGTAGAAATGCTTGTTGATAAACAAGTAGAGGTTTGTTTTAAAATTGGCAAGCATGAAGATTCTGTTTTATGTGATATAGTACCAATGGAGGCTAGTCATTTGTTGTTAGGGAGACCTTGGCAATTTGATAGAAGTGTCCTTCATGATGGTCGAACCAACAAGTACTCTTTTATGCATTTTGGTCAAAAGATTAGTCTTGCACCATTGAGTCCTAGTGAGGTTAGAGAGGATCAAAAGAAAATGAAAGAAAAATATGAGCAAGAAAAAAGAAAAAAGAAAAATCAAAAGAAAAGAAAGAGAGTTTGATTGAAAAAAATGGGGAGTTTCAAGAAACAATCATGAACAAACAGGCCCTACATTTACTTCTTTGCAAAAGGGTGTCTTTGTTGACTAACACTAAAAAATTGCCAAGTTGTACTAAGTTTCATTTGCAGGAATGTGAAGATGTGTTCCCAAAGAAGGTACCACACAAATTTAAAAGAATTGTGTTTGAACCTGGAGGTTGTACATAGCTTCCAAATTCGAGGATGAATTCTTTCGACGAGGGGGAATATGATGAGGACCACAAAGGCATGGAGGGAGGGCTTGCTTGCTGCCCATTTTGACGTGTTTTTATTTTAAATATGTGCAATAAAAGTGTAAGGGACCAATTTTGGCCAAAACACTAAGTTTGAATTTCTATTGTGTTTTATCCATTTTAAAGCTTTCAAAAGCTTTAAATGGCGTGCTTTCTTTATTTTAGAAAGAAAATAATATGCTAAATCAAGTAGAGCGAAAAGAAATCAAGAACATTAATGGGAGGGAGAAAAATAGCACAAGACATGAAAGGAAAGGAGGAAGTGGTGCTCCCACACATTAAAGCACAATGAACTGTTTCCTTTCAGCCCACTCATTGAGGAAATTAATTGGAAACGTTTTTAGCATCATGGGAGCAGCCCCACCATCAATTGTGGCTACAAAATTTCATTCCAAATCAATTTGTAACCATTTTTGCAATTATTCAGCCATAGGCATTGATGTTAGACTAATGGCTGAATTCATAGAGTTTTCATGAGTTATTTTCTTTGATGTTCCTTGTATTACAACATGTGACCTCTTTCATATATATAAGAGGCGACAATCATCAATAAAACTAAGACTATTTTGAGTGAAAAACTACACTTTGTGTGTTTTTGAGCAATTGCTCTTTTGTTCTGGATTGGACCAATTTTGATCATATCAAGAGTCCTTTCTTGTGGTGATCCTCAATCCCATAGACTTATCACTTTCTTGGATTAGAAAGTGTGGTGTCCCTGTCTTTCCATTCCATTTCTTCATTTTTGAGTCTTTGTTCAATCTTGTCCATAAATTCTATTTGGGTCAAAATTCTGCCATTTGTTCATTTTAACCCAAATATCCATTTTCCATTCTGGTTATTGCATTTTGAATCATAAGAATTTAAAAGTTCAAATTTAACAAAGCAATTTCGTGAAATAGGAAGAAAAATGACTATTTTTAGAAATTGGGACTTATCACACTGGAGGGTAAGATATACATTCATTAATAAAAAATAATAAACAAGTGTAGTTTAGGCAACATTCATATCATCACAATATTCAATCATAACAAATTGGATTATCCGAAATTCAAGAACATGTAACTCATAATAATATTCTCATACAAGTCTAACTACTCCATCATATCAACTCGTCATTTACAATCATCCAATTCATGCCATCATCGATAAACAATTAACAAGTTAATTATAACAATTCATCACATCACATCTTCAATGCACAATTACCACTTAGATGAACAAATTCTCATCAACACATTAATACATAAGACTCAACTTATACAATGCTCCTAGACGACTCTATATGTTTTACGGTACTGCCGCCGATGAATTCCTCGAGATCTAAAACCCCGCAATGAATTCACCATACAATCTCCAATGAAATCCTCGAGGCTTAAACCCCACCTTGAAATCACCATACCATCTCCGGACTGACTTATGAATGCATGGACCCACATAGAGACTCGACAATGCTCACCAAATATACTCATCATTTGTTATACGATTCTCTCTGTCATATAACATATCATCACCAAAACTCCACTTAACGAATTATCAAATCATTAAGGCCACACATCAAGTCAAGTATTCAAACATCGTCACTTAATACACAACATGTATCATCATCATTTACTCAAACATCATCAATAGCATCATTAATAACATCATAAACATCATCATCAACATCATCATGAATATCAATTTAAATATCACCATCAATACATACTCATTTATTAGCTCTAAAAGCTCCCTTAGATTCATTATTAATTATAAGGATGCTTCATGGTTCATTGGAAAAGTATGCGGAAGTTTTCATGAAAAATGTGTCATGACCTATGTGTAGTAAATCACTCATAACTCAAGTTCTAGAAATCTAAATGAAGTCAAACCAATGTCAAGTGAAAGCTAACATCCATATCTACAACTTTCATGTTTACACCGAAACCCAGTTCAAAACAGAAACTAGTGAAAAAATCAATTGAAAGCGGAATTTGGGTTTCTGTCCTGACTAAAATCGTGACACGATTTCTTCACATCGTGACACGATTTTCACAGAGCCAGAACACCAAATTCTGGACTCAAAATCGTGACACGATTTGGCTGACAGTCAGCCACCAAAAATCAGTTTCTAAAACACGTTTTTCACCAAAAATCACTTTTAAATCCCAACACACCCAAATCAGTTTACAGATATTAACCATGATCAATAGACTCAAATTGAACAATGATTACACAACAACACATTAATTGATATGGATTTCACAAGGTTTTCGGTTAATTTTCAAAGTTCGTCTCAAAATCCCATTTTCACCAAAAATTTAACAAACAAACATACCCAACTTAAATAACTTCATTCCAACATGTTACACGTCACTACATACACCTACTACAACTATTCCTACAACAACTTTCTCATTTTAACAACAGCTTATTCATTTTCACCAAAACAACAACAACAACTTATTTCACAACAAACCACACAATAAACATAGTTTCTTGCTTACAATCATAGCCTTAACAGTAACACATAGTAACAACAGCAAATTAAGCAGATTCAGTCAAATAAGCATTTTTCACAAAATCACTTAATTCACAACTTATCCCACATAACTTCATAATTTCTCAAACAAATTACATACTCATACTCATAATCAATTACAGAATCACCAAACAGCACTTGATCATCATATTAAAACATCAAAATTCATCAAGGTATCAACTTAACATAATGAAAAATGAAGTTTAAGACGAAGAAAACATGGAATTATCAAGTTTTGACATGCTTAATATAATCAAACAAAATGAGCACGAAAATCACAACAATTCAACAACAATTAATCATAACTACAATTCTCAAACATACCCCAAGCTTATTAAAACTAATTAATGAAGATAATTTTCTCTCTTACCTTAGTTTCTTCACTTCTCTTGCTAACCCACTTGAAATCAACAATCTTCCATTTAGTTCTTCTAGATTCATCTTCTTCCTCTTCTCCAAGTTTCTCTCTTGTTTTCTCTCTCAACCTCTCTCTAGTTTTGTGTTAATTGTGAAGACCTAATGAAAATAACACTACACAATTCTCTTAAATATTAACGGGCTAGGTTAACTCACCTTAATGAGCTTAGTTAATTCTCATGACACTAAAAATAACACTACACTTTTACTAAGCTCACACCCCCTCTAAATTACTTATACACCATTATTTCAAATTTTGAATTTCTAACATATTACCATTATGCCACTCGCCCAAAATTACTAAAATACCCTTCAACCCCCAAAATTCAATAAATCACCAAAATAAACAATTAAGCACACATAAAATAATTAAATAAATAAAATACAAAAAATCAGGCTGTTACAAACTGAACCTAACGAGCCGAACCGAGTTGTTTGCGAACTCGAACCGAGTCAAGTTCGAGCTAAAAAAAAGGTTCGTAACGAACTCGAGTCGAGTTTCAAGCTGAGACAAATCTTATCGAGTCAAACTCAGACAAGTTCGATTCGACTTGGCTCATTTTCAGCCCTACTGCTGATAGATTAAACTAAAATCCAATGTCTCGTTAGTACACGTGACAGTCGATGTACCATTAATTTCAAAATTGAATTGTTTTGGCGTTGAGTAAATTAATCCACTGTCTAAATAGTAATAGCATCCACAATGGAGACCCTCAATTTGGAGTTTTTAAACGGGTCCCACGCGTACACATCACTCTTTTATAATTTTTTAATAACAGTACCTAATAAGCACTCAGTCACTCTAATGGGGACTCTCTGACAAAAAGTTTAAATGGGTTCCACTACTAACTTTTCATCATTTACATTCCAACTATACCATATTATTTTAATAAAAAGTTATGTGGGGTCCATTTAAAAATGAGGGTCTTAAGTGAGACCTTGAGTCTTAGAAGACCCCCAATTTTTTTCCTCAATGGAGATACTTATTAGGTACCAGATCTTAAATGGTGAAGACCTCACCATTGAGAATGGTCTAATACACTCACTTTCACCATGTACTAGCGGTCACTATAAGCAAAATTACTTATTTTTTCCTTGCCCCTTTTATTATAATACCGACAAATTTGAAAGAGGTTGTATGAAAAGGGACACATTTTATTTTTACAAGATCGGATGCTATATATTGAAACGGAGTTGGTATATACTCCCTCCGGTCTCATATATAATTTTTTTTTTAGATTCATTGAATAATTAATGTAGCTGGTCTACATTGTAAAACAGATACATTAATTATTCAATAAACTTAAAAAAAAAATCTTTTCTTAGTATATAAGATCGGAGGAAGTAGTAACACTTTGACTTTTTTTCAAGGAAGCAGTTTGGGCTTAAGTACAACTTAGACAATAAAAAAATTTAAAATGTTGAGTCGGGAGCTCAAACCCGCAATATATCTCGTCTCTGCAATTAATGTAGGCGAGTTTTGCAGTTTCTCGATATATTGATATTTGACAAGGCTCACACTATATCTCTACTTAATAAAAACTTGTTATTAGTAGTACTTTAGTAGTCAACATTCATTCCACTTCACTTTGATTTTCCCTCCCTACCACACTAACAAAACATGTCACCCCCTCATGTTTTTGAAGTTTTTTTTTTACTAAAATAAGCAATATTTCCCTAACCAATAGTATTCTTTTTTCATCAAGAATGAGTTGCGAAATCGCATAAAAGATCAATCGACAAATGATTGCTTAGTTACTTAAATAAAGAGAGATATTTTTATTGAGATTGAAAATGATAAAATCATTCAACGCACATTTTCAAAAAATGCCAAATCGTAGAGAACAATTGTGATGTATATTTTTGTTTTCAAAAATAAAATGTAATAAATATTAAATGTTACAAATTATATATACAAAACTCTCATTATTAAAAATTTCTGACCTATCTATTATACACAGGCGTTTAAACATTAAAGAAAAATGTATCTTCGTCAATATTTAATAGTATAAAATAAGATAAGGAGATTTTGAAGATCCCAAAGTTGAAGGAACTAAAAAGATACTACCTCCGTTCCTTTTTAATTGTCACATTTTGACATTTTACCCAAACCAAGACAATCAATAATTGTTACTACTTTTGATACAATAATTTATACTTTTACTATAATGACCTTATTCATTTAATATCTCATTTCATATATTTCTCTCTCCGCAATAAATAACTAAGGATAATATTAGTAAAACAACATTCAATGTTACATTGAACTTTGAAAGTGACAATTAAATAGGAACAAAAAATTTCTCCAAAAGAGACACTTAAAAAGGAACGGAGGGAGTAAAGTACACTAAAAATTTGTTTACTTTCACCCTTCTATAACTCAAATGAGCGTCTCGATAACACAGAAGCTAGTCATCATGCAATTATGGTCAATCCAAAGAAACCGTTAACCATGACTTGAGAATTGAAGCCAATGTAGAATGGTTTGAATAGGTGTGACAATTTGCACTTTATGATGGTTGGTCATTTTTTTGAGGATGGGAGTTTCGTGGTAAGTTTGGAGTTAATGTCCATACATCTTTATCTTTAATTATGATTAATTGATATTATATGATGGTTTCGTGGTAAGTTCCGAGTTAATATCCTCTTCATTTAAACTCTTTTCCATTTCTTTCATTTAGACATAAAAAATCTTGAAAATAATTAATGATAGTGGAACTCATTTAATAATAGGACTCACCACCTATTTTTTATGTCTATCTTTTTTCTAATGACAATCTCCATTTATTTTTATAAATAGAGAGGATCTCAACTCGTAAGTTTGAGCATGTTGGTTTATGTCATTGATATATCCTAGTGTTTAGTACTTTACTATTGATTACTTGGAATATTAGTGGTGATGCTGGATTTTTCCAGAGGCGGGTATCAGATAGCTAATGGTGTGGACAAGCTCGCTCAAACTCTTAAAGTAGTTTTAGGTCTCTCAACGTTTTTTTTCCTCTCATATATTATAAAAGGAGAAATGATATTTATACAACCATTTTATCACAAAGTTCGAACAACGTTCTCTCTCATACTCACGTGATGTTGTTATCCTCTCTCTTTCTTTTTCTCTCTCTCTCCATTATTTTTGACCAATAAGAAGAGAGAAAAACAAGGTTGTCACCAAAGTTGTCATTAAATGGATGTACAAATATCATTGCTCTTATAAAAGGCCTAAAAAAAAGGAAAATTCTAATTTTATTTCATGTATTAAAAGGCATAAAACTTGACCCCAAAAAAAGGCATAAAAAAACTTACAAGTAGGGTTGGGAATAGGCTAGGCTGAGCTAGGCTTTGCAAGGCCTAAGCCTGGCCTACCAAATTTTTTAAGGCCTAAGTCTGGCCTGCGACCTATCATAGACTTAGTTTTGAGGCCTGAGTCTGGCCTTCTGAAAGCCTGATAAGGTCTGCTAGCATGTTTAAAAGCCTATATCATATGAACATCTTTAAGTAAGCAATGTGATCTAAGTTTAAATAGAGTAGCGAACTAATAGATCAATTAGATTAAACTCTCTTTTAGTAATCAACATGAGTTTTTAGGGAATTTAACTATATATTGCATCATATTTCAATTCTAGTTTATAATAATACATTTGTATATGCTAAAAATTAATGTATACTAATAAACTTAAATTACTAACGAATTTATATTTTAATTCAAAGTACAAAATATATTATAATAATAAATAATATTAATCATATTTACTTAAATAGGCCGGCCTAATAGACTTAAGAGGCTTTTTGAATGACCTGTGACCTGGCCTTTTAAGCTAAATAAGCTTCTAAAAAAGCCTAGGCCTTCTCTATTTAAGAAAAAAGTCTGGCATGACCTGACCTGTCGTAGGCTAGGTCGTAGCCCTGTAGGCCGGCCTGACCTATTCTCATCCCTACTTACAAGTATAAAAGATACATCAATTGGCATGCTTAATTAAACCATTTTGCATTTTAAAATGTAAGAAATGTAAAATTAAATAAAATTATAATAGAATATTAATAATATCAAAAAGGCCTCTCTTTTTCCAATAACTCTCGTTAGAGACTTTCTCAATAAATTTACTAATACGAGCAGTTGCTGATCATGATAATCATATCATGTCGTGAGAACCAAATAGTTTAAATGAACCATTAGGAATGCAACTATTTCAATGCTTAGTTTAATTTATGCACTTCAAATTTTTTGGGCTATAGTTAGGCATAATTTTTTTTCAATGACCCTACTGAGAAATTCACAAACACTCAATGGAGAGGGTATTGCAGATTCGAACCCACGCTCCAATATATTAAATGTCAAATGTTTTGCCATTTGAACTCTATTAAGAGACATTAGACATATTTTACATAGATCCAAGAGCAGAATATGATTATATTCCCTTCTGATACCCCCAGTTAAGTATACTCCCTTCTAATAACTTACACAACAACTGCCACTAGGCAGCGTTTAGCATGGGAAATTGGCATATTTCCACATCTTAGATCAATTTAACAATGGCCATTGATTTAATATTAATAAATACAAACATATATGATTGTTCTCAAATGGATGGATATTAATATTAAAAAACTACTGTATTATTTTTTGAAATTGTACAAATTACCTAGTTTTGATAGATTTATAGATTTGGAACATGTAGAAAACTGTGTCGTTTTAGTTTTCGTTTCAAAATTGGCTTTTTTTTTTACCATAATAAATATTTCATTTTTCTTTATAATTAAAAAAATCAACAAATGTTAATAGTTAATTATTATATCAATATTTACTCATTTGTTTGAGTTTAAATTCAAGATTTAACTCAAACTAGTTGACTAACAATGTTCCGCTCAATTTATTATATATATATATATATATATATATATATATATATATATATTATTTGAGTTATTTAAGTTACATAAACGTGTTTTCTTTTTGCAATTGGTTGAATTTGCCATGAACTTCTTGATTTTTTTTTAATTTTTTTTTCAAAAAATGGGAAATTTAGTTTTAATAATGATGAATTTTTTTTTGGTCAATTAATAATGATGACTTTAATAACTATATTACCAATAACATGAATTTCGATGATATACGTTTAATATCTTTTATGAACCAAGTGATATTTATTTCAAAAGAAAATGAACCAAGGGATATTGCTTATTTTATTATAAAAAGAGTACTTTTTGAATTTTTATTTTTCGGAAATGATTTTAAATTTCAATTTGGAAAGGAATGTTTTCATGTTAAAACAATTATTGAGAATGGGGCTGGAATAGATATTATATTTTTAAACGAAAGTGTAAGAAAAATAAGATGTATCACCCGTAAAAAAAAAAAGCAAAATAATTGGGGTAAAACTATGATTTAGAATTAGGGGTATAAGTTGGAACAAAAAAACAGGGAGTAAAGTTGATAACAGGTAAGACAAAATTGGTCTAAGGTGGAGAAACCTGCCACTAATCATCATTGATAGGCCAACTTTGAAACTTCATCAAATCGCTAATCTATACTATAGTGTCAGATCAATTATAATTGAAAACAGTTTGTAGCAATATTAATGAAAGTGAAAGCTAGCTTTATTGTATTTGGATATATATATATATATATATATGCATTTTTACAACATTTGTGATCAAATTATAGCTAGACTAGAAATATGTTCTAATACCCCAAAAAATGAAAGAGTATTAGTGTGTGATATATGCACTTACTTCAAATCAATTCATCAAAAATATTTCCCATGTCAAACTTACAATTGTTACATTCTATGGCATTAACCACCTCTTGAAATGCTGAAACACTACATGGAACTACCAAGCCATTCCTCTGTTCAAACCCAAATTCATTGTATGCTTTCTCCAACAACATCTTGAATAATGGATGAGAGAGGTACCGGGTTGGAACCACGTATCTCTGTCGTTCCTCCCCAACATATAGTGCAAAAACACCACTTTTTTTGATCCAATTTTTTTTTGTGATTGGATATTTTTTTTCTTCCTCATATTCCTTCAACAACTTAAAATGAGCAGGGTCAGAGTCAACTCTACCTACAACCTTTACCTTTTTTGCAAGTTTCTTGATCGATACAATCTTTTTTCCTAACATCTTGTTAATTGTAAATCTAAATCACCTCAAAGGAACATTAATTTCAGAAGGATAAGATATAAGGGAGGGATATAGATATAGGATGGGTGCTATGTATAAGAGGGCTTGGCAATTGTGCAAGGTGAAGTAATAATGACTTATATCATTATCTTTGGCTAAAATAACATGACATGATAAGGGCTATTACATAAAAAAAAATAAAAATTAAAGAGTCACCTTCTTACTTTTGAATATATATATATATATATATATATATATATATATATATATATATATATATATGTATGTATGTATGTATGTATATATGTATGACTGGAGTATTAATTAATTCATTTCTAAATGCATGCTTAGTTCCATTTTTTTAGAGTTAAAATTGAGGTGAGTTTTACACGTGATCCAACACTAAAATTAATGGAAATTTTAAAGATGATCAACAATACTATTTAGAAATAAAAACTCGTGACATTCACATATTTTCGATTATGATGGTGATTTGATTGAAACCAGTGCAATACGAGTTGCATATTTATTTTCTATTGTTTTAATCATACTAACATCAATTAAGACATTATTTCAATTGTAAAAATGAGGAAGACCATTATATCCTATACTATCAAGAGACGATGTTTGTGGTCATTTGAGTTTTGTACATTTTTGAAGTAATAATCCACAATGGATCATGCGTGAATTTTACCTAAAATTGATTATAATTGTGTAAAATTTGTTTTGACATATTTGGTTGCTCTCAATTAAAATTGATTTTATTTCTATGATTATAGAAATGAATTTTTTTGAAGGATGATTATAGAAATAATTTATTGACCAGCTCAATTTTACACATATATATTCAAACGTAAATCATTTTACCTTCAATACACATTTAGCCGAAATCAGAATCAATTTTTGTCACCCAGCGGCAAAATTAGACACACTAAGTATACGTCAAAACAGTAATCTCATTCTGTTATTACCGCTCGGAACATATGCACTAGCAGGCTTGAGTATTTCTAGAGTACTTAATTTTTTGGTGATTGAGAAATCTCAGATATCTTCAAAGAGACTAAGGCTTTGTTTGGGAGTTGGGTTTTGGAGGGGAGGGGAAGGAAAGGAAAGGCTTGTGGAGTGATAAACCCTTGTTTGGGAGATTTAAAAAAACAAGGGAAGGTTTTGGGGGGTTTTGAAGGGCTTTATTTGGTCCAATTTTAAAGTTCCCCCAAATTGGGGGGTTAAACATACAAATTGACAATTTTGCCCTCATAATAATTCAAAATTCCAATTAAGGACAAAACCAAATTCACACAGTTGCACGCCTCATTCACACAATTCACTCATTAACACGTTCGCACTCTCATAGCAACAACTGAAGCGTCGCTTGAAACCAACCAGAACATCTATAATATGTTTTACTGAGACTTTTTATGGTGGATTTATTTTGAGACTTATCTCATATTGTTAGATTTTTTTTTTTGTAATTTCTTTTATGTTGGATTTATTTTGAGATTTGTTTAATGTTGCAGTCATTATGATGGATTTCTTGTTTTTATTATAGCAACATATTTTGCTAATAACAATTGGGAACAAAAGAGCATGGTTCATCTTATTTATATCCATTTATTTTTTAATGGTTCATATTATTTTTGCATTTTAATTCATTAAAATTGGACTATGATGAATAAAACATGATTCAACTTCATTAATGAGTTGCTAAAAAAACTTCAGTTATGACTTTTAAATAATTTATACAGTTTTAAATAATATACATGGTTTCTACAAAAAAAAATACACTGTAAAAAAAATACATGGTTTATATATATATATATATATATATATATATATATATATATATATATATATATATATAGCGAAATTAATTTGTTATTATTGTATCAATTTTTTAATAAAATTATAAAAAAAAACTATAGATTTTTAATTTTTTTATTTTATATATATATAATTATTTTAGAGTATTCCTCAAAAAAAGAAAAAAGGGGTAAAATAGTAAAATTATCACATAAGCCCTGCATTTCCTTTTCTTGTTGGTTTTTTAACTCCCAAACAAGGGGAAGGCTTTCCCTCCTTTCCCCCTTCCCTCCCCTTCCTTCCCTTCCCCTCCTAAGCCTTTCCTTCCCCTCTCCTCAAAACTCGCAAACAAAGCCTAAGAAAGTTGGTCCGTGTAATAGTTAGTTATTATATACGTCAGAACTCAGAAATCAACATCCGTAACATGTGGCACACCAAAACACACTTTTAAAAATAACATACTTCAAAACATATTAGCATAACAATGTAGTTGGTGCGGGTTTCATACTTTGATTTCAACGTCATATTTGCTGACTGGAAGGTATTTTGGTGCCTATGAAATGGAACAAACTAAGTGGTTGGTTAACGTCTCATTTGAATTGTCTAATTGATACTACCACTGGATTTTGCTTATGCCTTTGCCCTTAGATCATAGAGAAGAAACTAATAGGAGAAAATAACCACTGCATATGCATTTTCTCATTTTTCACCCTTCTCTAATTTAAATGAGCGTCTTCTGTCAAAAATAAGTGTACTTTTATATTAGACATCCTAATAATATCATTGTAGTTATCCCAAACAAATATATTTTCCAAAAATTTGTAGAAAGTAAATAAAAATTGGTGTTAAGTGCGAATTTTGTTTCAAGCAAACTAGGATCACCATCTTCAAACATCAATAACAAGTCAAGAATTTGAAGAATGTTATTTCGAAGAAACATTTAAAAGCAACATTAGAGTTGCTCGAAATATTTCAAATTACATAACTTCTAAAAAGAGTTATATAAAGTTAACAAAAAAGTTTTTCAAATCAGCGGTTATAGGTTTTTCAATGCCAAAAATTTAAATTCGAAGAGGAAACTAGCAGAAGAAGACTTTTGAGAAGTAGAAGACACGTGACATCATGCAACGTGGGAGTTGGTTTATTTTTTTTATCTATAAATTGTAAAATCAAACTTTATGCAAATGAGTTCATTTTCGTTCTTTAAAACTACACCTAATAGATAAATACATCCCCATCATAGGATAACATGTTATTGACATCGTTGAAAGAACGATGTATGCAACCCACTTATAATTTCCTTTTCGAATTTTTATCTTTTCACACTTTGTGCACCTTTTTCCCTTTTTCTTGATACATTTTACTTTACCAACTTGCTATATATGTTTCTTGCACTTTCATAGAACGTTTGTATCCTTAAACCTATCAATTAAGAACCTTTTGAAGATCTAACTTGAGTCTTAGATTGATCTTTCAAGTTTATTTTTTGGAAGGAACGAACTTTCACGCCGACAATTAATACGTTTATTCGTCTTGTTGTGACACTTATATTCTATATAGCAAGTAACGAGAACTTTCTTAACACCTAACAAGGAAAATAGACTATCAGCTTCTTGCAAATGCTTTAGTTCTTTACATTGAAAAAGAGTTTGCTATAGTCTGTTTGGTACAAAGTTAATTATGAATGGATTTTACTTCTTGAAGTGTTGTTGGGTTTAATTTAATTTCTTCATATAGTTGGCTCACTCGTAAAATTTGTGCTAGTTCTGCCATTGATTTGAAAGAAGTCGTTTACCTTGACTTGATGATTGAGACCTGAAACGAAATTTCGCTAGATATTTTCTCAATTAATTATCATATACGAGTGATAGTGATAACTATATCATGAATATCATAACGATTTTAATTGACCCAGAAGGACCGCAACTATTTCAATGTTTAACACATAAACTATGTATAATCCTTTGAGTTATAATTAAATATAATTTTTAATTTTGTTTTAAGAGCCTACCAACAAAATTCACAAAAAAGAAATACTAAGGAGGGGGTATTGCAGATTTAAAACCGCACCAAAATATATCAAATGTCACTACAATATTTATGAAATGTCTCTATAAGGTCAAATCAAGTATAATTGAAAACAATGTGAAGCCATAGCTGATAGCTCAATCAAAGTGAAAGCTAACTCTATTGAATTTGGGAAATATACACACTACAGCATTATGTGTATGATATATGTGATCTAATTATAGCTAGACTAGAAATTTGTTCTAAACCCCAAAAAAATGAAGGAGTAATAGTGTGTGACATATGCACTTACTTCAAATCAATTCATCAAAAATATTTCCCATGTCAAACTTACAATTGTTACATTCTATGGCATTAACCACCTCTTGAAATGCTGAAACACTACATGGAACTACCAAGCCATTCCTCTGTTCAAACCCAAATTCATTGTATGCTTTCTCCAACAACATCTTGAATAATGGATGAGAGAGGTACCGGGTTGGAACCACGTATCTCTGTCGTTCCTCCCCAACATATAGTGCAAAAACACCACTTTTTTTTGACCCAATTTTTTTTGTGATTGGTTTTTTTTCTTCTTCCTCATATTCCTTCAACAACTTTAAGTGAGCAGGGTCAGAGTCAACTTTACCTACAACCTTCACCTTTTTTGCCAGTTTCTTGATTGATACAATCTTTTTCCCTAACATCTTGTTAATTTCCAATCCAAATCACCTTGAAAGGTATTTTAATTTTATGAAGATGCTGTATGAGAAAGATATAGGAACTGTGCTATATGGAATTGGCTATTGTGCAAGGTGAAGTAATACTGACTGCATATCTTTATATTTGGATTTGGCTAAGATAACATACATGACGTTGTAAGGAAATTACTTAAAAAAAATTAAAAAATTTAAGAGTCCCTTTCCTGTACTTTTTGAATATTGACTGAAATATTAATTATTTCATTTTTTTTGTGACAAAGTTAATTCAACATGATGAGTACAGATTAAAACATTAATCTCATTCTTTTAATACAACTTGAGAATATTATGTACTAGCAGGCTTGAGTACTTCTAGAGTAACTTGTTTTGCTGATAAAAAGAAAATCTCAGATTCTTTAAGAGAGGAATTAATATAGAGATAGTCCATGTTACAGTTATTAAAATATTAGTGAAAACTCAAAAATTAAACTTCCGTAACATGCGGCACATCATCACTTTTAAATTATACTAATAAATAAATTAAAAATATTGTAGTTGTTGTGATGTGTGAGTTTCATCTCAAAGTCACATTTGTTGACTGTAACCTATTTTTGTGCTTAATAAAAGCATAAGTGGCAATGAAATGGCGCAAACCAATTGGTTGGTTAAGGTTCCAAAATTTGATATTGCTGAAAGTGACATCTAATTACACGTATATATGATATTGCAGGCTTATTAATCAATTCCATTGCACCTATTAAAAACTTTAATACTACGTACTCCTATATTATTAGTATTAAAAAATAAAAACTACAATGGCATATACTTCTGAGTATAAATTCTATATTCTTATGACTACTTCCATAACGCGCTCTTCACCTCTAATCTCAATCTCAATGTAAGGAAAGTCACATGTCAGTGACCATTCAAGTAATCGAATGGTTTATTGTTTATTGCAATGTTCCAATATATTGAATCAGCAATCAGGCCTTTAGCTTGACAATCATACACGAAACAACAATGATATTTTAGAACAGAGTGATATTATTCTTGATGTGGAACTGATAAAATGTCAAAGTCATATTTTCTTCGAAATTTACGTGTATGGAGACCATTTTTTAAATGGTTTTGCAAGTGCACAATTATGATGGTAATATATTGTAGCTAGCAACCTTTGATATTCTAGGACCCGGGTTTGTAGTTACAATTCTTGGTTTCTCCGCACTTAATGTGTGTATGTTGTATAACTAGCTCTTTGAAACCAATTATTTTTCTTTTCAAATGATTGATTTTTTACAATAGGTTTGGATGAGAGATTCCTACTACCGCAAGACATATATATCCTTATATACATGTGACAACTTGAATACTCATCAATAAAAGGTGGGTAACACAATCTATGCTGAATTGACACCAATCAAAATTATTTATTTGTTTTCTATTATTTTTGATGTTATATAAATATATTGTTTTGATTGGGCCAACTCAGCATATGAGTAGTATTACTCACTTTTTATTGATGAGTAAACAAGCATTTGCCATATACATATGTTCTTCACTAAACATGCTTTCACATTCATATTAATCTCAATAAGTTGATTATGAATTGAAATTGCATGCAGTCACTCAGCAATTTCCCACATTTAGCTATATCGACGAACGTTGAATCAAAATTTGAAAGATGCATATTTCAAATCTTGATATTGTAGTTTAAAAAAATAAATGAAACATGTGTTTGAAATTCACACAATTCCATCTTAATCCAACAAACAAGTGATGTGGCTAAATGTGTGAATACAAGACCATCCTCGCTGCTGGGAATCCCAATTCGTGATAATCACCATGTCATAGTCATCGTGAAGTAAAAATCAAACCACAAAGTAGATGAAGTAAGTAGATGAGTTTAAGTAGTTCATTTAATTAATCTCACGTTCATAAGTTCATAAATTTTTAGAGCTTATTAGAATAATAAATTGATAAAGTTGAGATGTATATTACAAATTTCTTTTTGAAAATAATACAAATACTATATAATGTCATGGAATTTCCTAAAAAATGTATAATGTCATGGAATAATTTTAATTAAAATCTAATCAAATCAGTTCCAACGACCCTTTTAATTAAGCGATTTTTATTAGTCAGTCTTCTAAAGATAAACTACTGAAGAAAGGATATTCTCAGTATCATGACGTCAAATTACATGATCTTTGCCCCTCTTTGGATCCTCCATCATATTTAAGCATGATATAATCATTCTACCAACTCTATCATGAACACAATGACGTCTAAAGAGGAATGCAATACGTACAATAACAGGAGTGGAAAAAACTAGAGATATACTGGTAACCAAAAGTAGAAAGGGAGTGTTTTCCATGTTGGTCAATAAATAATGATTGAAAGAGGGAGGCTATTTTTCTCACCACAATAGCAATTCAAAACCATTATAATTTGTGCATTTGAATCAATGCACACTTTTGAAATTAGTACCCAGAGCGCGGAAAAATAGTGCTCTAAAAATAATGCACACAAAGACATTTCTTATAACTACACTTATTTAATTTTTGTAGTTAGTTATTATTTAGTTGCTTACTGTAAAATTAGGTTTGAGTTAGTTATGCTAGTTACAATTCAGTTAAAATTAGTTGCAATCATCACTGTATTTAAGCTTTACTTTTACATTCTTGTAATCAGTTTTTATTTTCATCAGAAATGAGAAACTCCAGAACAAATTGCTTTCATCCTCCACTCAATTCTTGAATAATTTTGAGTCACAAATTAACCCAGCCAACATCTTAATTACCACGAGTACGAGGGATGGCTGTCTTTGGTACCCATTATATAATTGACCTTTTTGTTTCTTGGTGTTATTCTTAGAGTATACATTTTTTTTTAGCAATCGATTTATTAATATACATACATGACTACAATGTCCCTTTTTTGTATGAAACATTAGTGGTTTAGGTGATTGGAGTAGTCTTAACTTTTAGAATTCATGTTAGTGGAATTTTAAATTCTTCTAGAAGATTTACTTTGCATTTGCTTTTCATAGTTTATCTTTTGTTAGGTGCATGTTTGTGCAATCTTTTATGCATGATTAGTCATATTAACATGATGTTTGACTCAAACTAAGTAGTAGTTGTTTAGCCTTTTGGGTTTTTTGGCTTGCTCGTGCAACGAATTGTCCCTCTAACAAAATGGCAACTTTAAGCTTGTTCACGTAAATTTAAATCCAAGTTATGTCATTGAATTTCTAGTTTTTTTTTTTTTTTAAAAAAAATCTATGATATAAGTACACCTGAAAACATTTTTAATGGATAGTTAAATTTTTTTATAGTTTTAAAAATTTATAAATGTCAATAAAAGTTGATTCAGTTGATAAGGAGTTGACTAACTCACAAAGATGGATTTCAACTTTCACTTTCAATGTGAAGATATCTTTGATACATGTAAGCAATTTTTGCACTCTATCCCGACCCAACTTACTTAAACTTACTTTCGTTATTTTTTTTATATTAATACAGTTGATATCAATTTTATGTTAGATATATAAGTATGTATAACCAATACATTTTTTATTTAGACTTAAATGCAGTTTTAATTCCCTATTTTAACCCACTTATAAAATTGGTTCTCATATTATAAAATCACTCAATTTTGGTCCATTTCTTAAAATTTTGAACTTAAAATGGTGATGTGACATATTTTAAATGATGTGTCATACAATTTGATCATGTAGAATGATCAACACCCATGAAATTAAAAAAAAACCCTAAAAATGTTAGTTTCAATTTCAAAAATTATTCATTTTCTTAATTTAATTAATAAAGTTAAAATATAGGTTAAATATATTTTTAGTCCCTACAAAATCACAAGCTTTCAAGTTCAGTCCCTATTTTTAGTCCTCCATAATTTCAATAGAAATAAAGACTGAAAGTGAATATTTTTCTTTCAGGGATTAAACTTAAAAACTTGTGATTTTGTAGGGACTAAAAACATAGTTAACCCTAAAAATATTTAGTTCACCTAGATGATTCTGCATCACTTGATTGTATGTAATGTCATTTAAAATATGTTACATCATCATTTTTAATCCAAAATATCTCATGAAGGGACTAAAGTTGAGTGGTTTTAAAATTTTTAATGCAAAATATCTCATGAATGGACTAAAATTGAGTGGTTTTAAAATTGATGACCAATTACATGAGTGTATAAAAGTAGGAGGACTCAAGTTCCGATTAAGACTTTAATTTATTTTATGATACCATTGTTTTGATCTTTCACTTAAATATTTTTCATTTTAAATGTTTCTAGTTATCAATATCAGTGTTGTGCTACTTATGTAAAGTAATCGAAAATTATTTAAGAGGTTAAACTCTCTAAATATATGTTTTTTCATACACACAATTTAGAAATAAAAATCTATCATTTTGTCGCACTAAGTTAGTGAAAATGAGAAATTGAAACAATTTAAATGAGATTAGTGGTAAAATTGTCTTTTCATGGTGTTGTGGGTGTATGAGCTACAATTGAGGTGTATAGAGTAAAGTTGTTCGTATCAATTTAAATTTAGTATTTGGGTCTTAATAATGGGCTTAAGTTATATTGGTTCTTAATATACCATCTTCTAACAAATTCTCAAAAGTTAGGGTTTGTGGTTTAGAAATTTTTGTACTACCACCATCGAAATCATCTTCGTTCTCCGTTTGTTCTTTCAACTCTTCAATTCACCATGAGTAGGTCAGGGCAGCCACCAGATTTGAAGAAGTAAGTATTGTTCACACTTTTCAATTCGTTTTACCATTGCTATTTTTCGTCGATTTTGAATTTCTACGACACTTGATCAATACTAATATGCATTTTTTTTCGTTTAATTTGGGGTTTCGATAGGTACATGGACAAACAGCTTCAAAGTAAGTTTCTTTCTGCTAATTGTTCTTATCTTCTTTGTTTGTTTGTTTTTTTTACATCAAATTAGGTTTTTTGTAGTTTGTGTGAAGATGTAGTGTTTATTAGAATTGCAAAAATATAATTTTTAAACTGAATTTTTGTCTTTCACTATGTTTTTACTATTGCTATGAGTTCAGTGGTTTCTAGTGACAAGATTGAGTGTTAAGGAGTTTGATTTTTGATCAATTAATAGCTGAAGATTGTTATGTTCAACTTATAATATTTAAGCATGATCCAATTAATAGAAGAAGTGTTTAAGAATGTATGAGTATCTGTATGTGAGAGCTTTTACTGGCTGCGAACATTCTTTGGATTACAGAGAAAAAGTGAGGCATGTCTTTGTTACTGGTTGATACTTTGAATGTAATTTCTCTTGCTTATACGGTCATTTGGATTATTTGGCATCATATAGTGGAGTTGAAGGAGGTCAATTACTCAATTTTAGCTTAATCATTATTTTTTTTATCTGTTTTTTATCCCTCTACGAATTGGGGGATTACCCTTATATTATTTGGCATCATAAAGTGAAGTTCAAGTAAGTCAATTACTCAATTTTAGCTTAATCATTATTTTTTATCCGTTTTTTTATTTCTCTATGAATTGAGGGATCACGCTTATTAGTGATTGTGTTTACTATTCATATAAATCTTTCTACGGGTTTGTTTAGGGATAACCATGTTTGTTTAGTACTTGTGAATTTTTAAACTGTCTGTCTGTTTGTTCCTGATATGTATCTATGCACATGTGGGTTTAACATGTGTATATATGGATATTGGTGTTTCTTTGCTGAAAACATGTCTTATGATTTAGCTGAGGAATTATACTGAAGTATGTGGTATTATCTTGCAGTCAAGCTGAATGCAAATCGCATGATTGTTGGTACTCTTCGTGGCTTCGACCAATTTATGAATTTGGTTGTTGACAATACTGTGGAGGTGAATGGCAATGAGAAAAATGACATAGGGATGGTGGTAGGTCCTCATACTATGCATTATCAAGTTATAATATTAGTAGTTTATGTATAGCAACAACTTATAGAGCTTGAGCTGGGTTTTATATTTGTTAATTTTCACTCACTTTTTGCAGGTGATCAGAGGAAATAGCGTGGTCACTGTAGAGGCGCTTGAACCAGTGAACAGAAGCATCTAATTTCTGTTTCTTGTAACATTTATAAGTAAATTTCAAGGTATCAACAGAAACCGCTTAGATGCTGGGAGTAAAATGTAATTGTGGATTGTAATATGGTCATCTTAGCGAGAAATCTAAGGTTCTTTTTCTGGTTGGTTTGTGAGTGCTGGATGCATTTAGGGTTGTAGTGGATGGTAATGGCTTAACTAAAATGATGTTAATGCATGTCCTTTTTAGTTGAAATCACATTTCTCTATTGCATATAACAGTTATCACATTCTTTCTGTGCTCTTTATGCTATTTAATTGAAAATTGTAGCTGTTGATGGAGCTATAACAGTTTACACTTTTAATGTTTTGTTTTAAGGAATCATATTTGTTTTTAATGAATGTCACAATCTGTCCTACTCTCTTAATTCCCTTTTAACAATATCTAGAGCTGTAGGGTCTGTCTGAGAATTTTTGGAGGGTTTATATAAAGGACAAAACTTATACACTGTTCCATACCTACAGTTTTTACTGTTCTCTAATTGAATGATGACATATGTATTGTTTTATCCACGTCACTTAAAAAAGCTAAACGGTGTAAAATTTTATCGCGTTTCCCGGAATCACTTTGCAATCCGTTTTTGAGAGCACCACATCACCACCACCACCCTAATTTTTTCACCCATTCTAACCCATAGTCAAAAGCAACACAGATGATCTTTTAAATCAACTTTGGTCAAATCAACTTTAATCCATTCCTTCATCTTCACAATAGTCGATTTAGGTGATCACTTGTCGGTGCAAGGCATTTCATATACGTTGTGGGGGTTGTATCACCCAGCAAGAAAGCCTTGAGATTGATTAAGAAATTGTGTTGCGTTTATCTTTGGGTGTGTGGACTCATTGGAACAAACCATTATATAATTAAGGGTGGCTATTAAATTGGAGATTTTTTTCTTTGTGAATTCTATTAAATTGGAGACTGATTAAGGATAACAATATTTCTTTATGCTGTTACTGTAAGGAACATTCAGAGTGAAGGGAATCTGCGAAGAACTATGGCTCCTTCTGTAATTAGAATGGGTGAAATGGACGGTAGTGCTCGTAAAAAACGGACTGCGCTTAATTTTAAGGGAAATGATTAAAACGCCGTTTAGCTTCTTTAAGTGTCCGTTGAAAAATAATACAGATGTCATCTTCTGATTTGAGAACAGTAAAAACAGTAGCTATAAAATTGTATGTAAGTTTTGTCCTTATATAAATTCGGTAAATCCTTTTCTTGTTGGTTTAATACTTTTTAAAATTAAAAATATATTAATCATGAAAATTCTCTTATGCTCTAAAAAAACACTCGAATAAGGTAAAAAATTCCTTTCACATTTCCTTTCACCTCTTTTACCAACACCCCAACCCACCCCCTCCAAACTCCCAAACAGTTCCTTAATTGTTTTTTTAGGGGAGTTACTTAAATTTAAATTTGTTGATATTTTCATATTTTAAATTGAGGTTTCGTGTTTCCAGAATCGAGTGACTTTTTGTATGAACTTGAGGATGTAGATGTTATTTATTTAGCTTATTACCTTGTGGGAATCTTGCCATACAAATACAGGAGATAAGATTATTTCCTTTTCTCAGATGGTAATGTGGCACAATAATATAAAGGCTTAAACGCATTTTTGCCCCCATATCTTTGACATAGTTGTGATTTTGGCCCCCTATTAAAAAAAAAACTTTCCAGCCCCCTAACTTTACCCCCTTTTGCAACTCTTTGGCCCCCCCAATTTTGACCCGATCAACGCCCATGTGGCCACTCACTTAAGTGAGTTGTACGCCACGTGGTAAATGTTCAATTAAAAATAAATATAAATTCCACCGTGGCTTTTTTGAATTAAAAAAAAGAAACAAGTAATTATAAGGCACGTGAGGGATCTGAATAGTTTAGGGTTACACATTTCCCCCCTATGTTCATCAAACCTCCGTTGTCTCTCTCTCTCTCTCTCTCACTCAAAATTGCAACCAAAGAATCTGGGTTGCTAGGGCATTCGTCAATCTGTGAGAACGATGAAGTGGGTTGAAGTTTCACAGAAAAAGGGTGGTTCGAAGGATGGTTTGCAGAAGAAGCCGAGCGATTCGAAGTCTGGGTCGCAAAAAAAAGTCGGTGAAAAGGCATTAGGGTCCGAAAAACACGTGGGAAAAGAAAAGATTCCCGACACATATGTATCAAAGTAAGTTTTTTTATATTTGTTTTTTGCCAGGTTCCTATTTATGTCTCAAAAGGGTTGGTGTATATATTAAATACAATATTAATGGTAGGACTGATTAATTTATGGTAGGACTGTTGATGACCACTCATTGAAGATAAGGTTCCATCACAATGGGTATTTTATATCTGATCCTGTAGTAGCCTATAAGAAAGGGGAAATTTTCGTATTTGGGGGTGAATGAGACATAGATGAAGTCAATTTAGTTGATTTGGACAAGCTTGTCAGAGAAATAGGTGTGAAGGGGGAGTATCAGTTGTGGTATGTTAGTCCAGGTACAGAGTTGAAAGATGGACTTAGGTTACTGAAAACTGATAGAGATACCATTAGATTCATAAATGAGTTTAAGGGTAAGTCAACAACTGATTTTTGTGTAGAAACTATAACTGTGGATGGTCTGGACTCAAGGTATGATACCGATGTTGAAGAGGTAGTGGAAGTTTTAGAAGATGAAGTTCAATCTGAAATAGATCCTGAGTATGTTGTTGAAGGAGAAGATGGAAATGATGCCTTTGCTGAAGGGGAAGATGGATCTGATAACATTGGTAAAGGAGAAGATGGACCTGATGATAGTGTAGATGAATCCCTAAATGATAGTGAATATGATGAAGGTTGGGAGTGGACTAGTGTGTTTCCTGATCAAACTCTAAATCCAACACCTGTAGTTCCTTCTGAAGTGTCTAGTGAAAACAAGTTGGTTGCTGTAGAGTCCTCAAGAAACCCTGATGCAACAAATTTTTCAGACTTTGAATATGAAAATGGAGATTCTGAGGATCTTGAAAGCCCAAACTCTTCTGACAATGAAAATGGTAAGAAGAAATCTAGGAAGTTTTCTGAAGGTGATGTTGTGAAGTATCAAGTAGGACAGACTTTTGCAAATGATGAGTTAGTGAGGACATCAATTAAGGAGTTTGCTCTGCAAAGTAGAAAAAATATATACCTGAAGAAGAATGAGAGGAAAAGGATTATTGTGAAGTGTATGAGTGGGTGTCCATTTCATATGAGATTTAGTATGACATAAACAAAATCTTATTTTGTGCTTGCTAGTTTCAATTCTGCTCACAAGTGTCCTAGGAATCCCAAAATTAGACTGATCAAAACCAAGTTGTTGGCTCAGAAATTTGTTCCAGTCTTGAAACATACACCAACTACAACCCTTAAGAGTTTGTCTGCAATTTGTAAAAACAAGTGGGGGGTAATCTTGACTAAGTTTCAGATTGATAGGGCAAATAATTTGGCTTTAGAGATGATTCAAGGTGCAGGTGAAGAACAATATGCACATCTTAGGAATTATGTTGAGGAGTTGCTTAGAAGTAACCCATATAGCACTGTCAAAATTAAGTGCAAACATGGAGCTGGGGGGCCTGTGTTTGAAAGAATGTATGTCTGTTTCTATGCTTGTAAAAAGGCATTTGTGACAAACTGTAGGCTTCTGATAGGTCTTGATGGTTGCTTTCTAAAGGAAAGATATGGGGACAGTTGTTATCAGCTATTGGGAAGGATGGCAATAATCAGATGATGCCAATTGCCTTTGCTGTTGTTGAAGCTGAAACCAAATACTCTTGGGACTGGTTTCTTGATCTACTACTTTATGACTTAAATGGAATTCAGTACAAGAGGTGGTCTTTCATATCAGATCAGCAAAAGGTATATTTTCATGCTTTTTAAGTTTTCATATTTTCATGATTTTTGTGTTTTCAAATTTATTAAAACTTTTGGTTATTTTGGGTTAAAGGGACTAGTGAATACAATTGTTGGGTTTTCTGAATATGTGGAACATAGGATATGTGTAAAACATCTCTATGGCAACTGGAAGAAAATATGTTCTGGTGAACAATTAAAGGAAGCATTATGGATAGCTGTTAGATCAAACACCATGACTGAGTTTAAGAAAGCAATGGATAACTTGAAGAAGCTAAGTGAGCCTGCATGGGAAGAAATGAATAGCATAGCTCCACGTATGTGGTCAAGGGCAGGGTATAGTACATATTCATGTTGTGACTTACAAGTTAACAACATGTGTGAGGCCTTTAACAGTGTAATTTTAGAGTATAGAGAGTTGCCAATTATATCTTTAGTTGAGGGTCTCAAATTTTACTTAACTAATAGAATAGTCAGACTTAGGGACTACATGCTTAGGTATCAGGGTGACATATGTCCAATGATTATGAAAAGGCTAGATGTTTTAAAGAAAGATGTTGATGGATGGTCCCCACATTGGTGTGGAGACAGGGAGTATTCACATTTCTTTGTTTCAAATGGAAGTGACACATATGTAGTTGAGCTGAAAAATAAGACTTGTGCCTGTAGAAGATGGGATCTCACTGGGATACCATGTCCTCATGCAATTGCTTGTATGTGGTTTAACAATCAAATCCCAGATGACTATGTTGCACACTAGTACATGTTAGTATTCTAACATTTTGCTAATGATATTATTTTTGCTTTTGTATATAGCAACTGTGATCTGATTATGTTGTACAATATTTGGAACAAAAAATCAACCTTTTAAGAAACTTATGAAAATCTTATCCTTCCTTCAAATGGTCCAAAACTATGACCACAAGTTGATAGTGAGCCAATTTTACCTTCTTATGTAAGAAGGGCTCCTGGCAGACCCAAAAAACCAAGGAGGGAGAACAATGATGAGGTAGCATCATCTTTAGGAACTAGAATTGCAAAGAGAAACCAGGACACTGTGAGGTGTAGAAGATGCAAAGCTCTTGGTCATAATCAGATAACCTGCAAAGGAAAAACAACTGCTGATAGGATTATTCCTCCAGGTGGCAATAAGGTATATATGTAATCTGAAAACATAGAATGCTGCTTCTAATTTTGATCTGATTTTTGCTATATGTTTTTTATCTGATATTTGTAATCTGATTTTGCTATATGTAAATGCTGCTTCTCAAGGCCAATCCACAGGTTAAGCAACCTGATGCACAGAGAACCAAAAAAAAGCCTGCAGCAAAAAGTAATGGACAACCTACTGCAACACAAAATACTCAGCCTACTGCAGCACAAAATACTTAGCCTACTGCACCTGCTGCAACCACCAATACTCAGCCTGCTGAAAACATCAATGTTCAACCAAATGCACCTGCTGCAGTCACACATACTCAGCCAGCTGCACCTGCAAGCATATCAGTTTAAGCTTCTACAAGTATAACAGTCCAACCTTCTCAAATTGCTCAAACAACTGCACCTACTGCTAGCAACTCAGCTCTGAATGCTGCACAAGGACAAACCAAAGGAGGAAAACACATTGTGGGAAGTGAAACCATGTTTGTGCCTAGGAAGGTTGAAAGTACTGGTGTGAAGAGGAAGCTGGATGATATGACACAAGTTGGGACTCAGCAGTAGTTAATAAGCTTTAGGATACTCTATGTTAGAATGAACCTATAATCTTAAATGTTCCATCTTTTGGTTTTTTTTTGGATTGTGATGTTTTAAGTACAATTTGGTTACTTCTTTTGCTTTATTTTGCATGGTTAAGTACACTTGGTGAATTATGCTGTAGTGCTTTATTTTGGTGACTTATTTTGTAATGCTAAGCACACTTTGGTGACTTATTTTGTAATGCTAAGTACAAGTTTATCTCATATTATGCTGTCATATTATATTGGTATTCTTTGACATAAGAATGACAAATTTAAAACAACACATTAATCCATTAATTTTCCAATCATAAATTACATAATAAGCCCCCAATAAACAGTTGATTACACAACTATTTTTTTGGTACAATACATCAAACCAGCTTAACACAAATTACAAACAAAAAGATCAACAACATAACCCCTAATACAATTATGGCAACTATGGCAATTGCAAGACATCTTTCTTTGTTTTTCAATTCGTCATTCTTCTTCAGCAAAGCTTGAATGATCTTCTTTTGTCTCTCAGGTACTTCAGGGCCATACCATCTGAAAAAGTTGCATTTTCTTCTCTGAAAATACCTCCCACATCCATAGAATCTCCTACCCGGGTTCTCATCAATCCAAGCAGTTACCAAGGGAGATTCAGAACCACAGTGACATACCACCATTGTTCTGCGTGTGGAAACAGATGAAGAAGAATAATCCCCTCCCATTTTTCGTTTTCTGGAAACAGTAGAAGAAGATGAACGAAAAAGAAGATGAATGAAAAAGAAGGATGACGAACGATGAAGGAGGGAGATGAAGGAAGGAAGGAGCTGCGATTTGGAGAAGATGAAGGAAGGAGCTGGGATTTGGAGATGAATTGAGTTCTAATTTGGGGGTGTAATAACCCTAGAATCCGACCGTTATCCCTCACGTGCCTTCTACTTCCTTATTATTATTATTTTTAATCCAAAAAAGCCACAGTGGAATTTATATTTATTTTTAATTAAATAATTACCACGTGGCGTACAACTCACTTAAGTGAGTGGCCACGTGGGCGTTGACCGGGTCAAAATTAGGAGGGCAAAGAGTTGCAAAAGGGGGTAAAGTTAGGGGGCTGTAAAGTGGTTTTTTTAATAGGGGGCCAAAATCGCAACTATGCCAAAGATAGGGGGCCAAAAGTGTGTTTAAGCCTAATATAAATGATACTAAGAAGCTACGATACCATTGCAGATACTTCTTCTAGTATCCTACTTCTGCAATCTGTCACTTCTTCGCGTAAAAATTGACCATGATTGTTTTGTGTATTTTATGTCGTTTGTGTCCTGGAGCTTTGGTTATTATGGGTGTTGTAAACTGATTTATGTTTGAATGTTTTTATATGAAAGTGAATTTAACAATAAATGTAAGGCTAAAATTTGTTGTAGAAGACAAAAGCTATAAATTGTAGCTTTAAATAGAATCAATTTTACAAGTGAAATCAATTCTACTTTAAATAATCCAAACATCATAAAATCAATTCTACAACTTATAGAATCGCTTTTGACCCTCTAGAATTGAAATCAAACGCATTCTATAATGCCTTATTTCAGTGTTTATGCTTTTCCAATCATATGTTGAAAACCAGGGTATATTTTGTATAAGCTATCTATAAAGTGTCTTTTATTCATTCAGCCGAATTTGCGGAAACATAATGAAAACAGACTATAAAAATATTGCAGTATAATTTTTTTACTAGTTTTATTTTGTTGAAAATCTAACTTCTTTTACTACCCCTCCGTTTTTGTTAAATATCATAGTTTAACCATTGCACTATGTATATGATCTATTGTGACCATATTTTTTTCATTAAAGGCACGTGTTATAATTAATATTAAGATGTTAAATTTATCTCAATAACTATCTTTAAATATCAATTTTCATAATTTTTCATAATAAATAATTAAATATAAAATTGTCAAAATTATGTATTGACACGGATAAAACGAAGTAGTTACTTCAAACTTGTCACAAATATCATATCACAACACAAATTCTTCCAAACACCCCCGAAGTCTTACATAGTGGTTGAGATACCAATACAGTATGTTTAAATGGTGGTGAATGGATCTGTGCTACTTGGAATCAAGGGCTAAATAAAGTGGCAAAATTATTTGGCCCAAGAATAATATAGGAAATGCGAACAAATGTTTTGGGCATTTTTTGATAACCTTAATGCTAAGTTTTTATCCTAATTTATGTATTCAATGTTTAAAAATTGAAGTATTTGATTTTTTTAAAGAATGATTTTTTAATTTGAAATCCTTAATGAATGTTATGGGGACACTCGTCAGCAAAACCCTTTTAATATTAGTTGGAGACCATTATTAGGCCAACAAATACAATTAAAATAAAAAATGTATAAAATTGATTGCAAAAAGATCAGAATACAAACATGACATATAACAAAAAGTTGGAGCAATAGAAGTTGATCTATCTGATTCAAAATTTGGATCAAATTTGTCAAATTTTGTCTACCTAACTTTATCTTATATAGAACCAGATTAAGTAAAATGTTTCTTAAAACATAATATGAGTTAAATGTCGGAACTAGAGTTGGAAATGAGTCGAGTCGAACCGAACTCATCTGAGCTCGACTCGATAAGGTTTGGTTCAGCTCGAAACTCGACTCGAGTTCGACACGAACCTTTTTTTTAGCTCGAGTCCGACTCGTTTAAAGTTCGCGAGCGACTCGATTCGGCTCGTTAGGTTCATCTCTGCACTACATCAGTGGGATGCACATGTGTAGTGCTGGACTCAAATCATATAATTCAAAAACAACAATTATACTTAAATTTTTAACTAACAACCACTCGCGCCACAACATTGGAAATGCAAATTGATTGGCGAGTAGCAGGCTTTTGTTTTCCTCCTTCCTAGGCTTCTGCTTTTATAGGTGAACTCCTCCTCTATTGTTTACAAACAAACGATGTAGGACATAATGTGCTATTATGCGTTTTGTTTCTTTTGCTATTAGGTATTGTATACTTCAACTAAAGCACACGTGTTGGTGCTACTTTTATAGGTTTTGTACTTGTTTAATTGTTTGTTTTAAATAATTGTTAAATGGTTGCACCAAAAAATGTTAAATAGTTAATTAAATTAATACTAGTAATCCCTTTAAAATCAACATACATCAATACTAGAATACTAGAATTTAAATATATTAAGTCAATTATATAAATTTCAAAATGAAAAAAAAAATAAGCATTATATATAAAGTTAATCGAGTCAGCTCATGAACCAAACGAGTCGAACTATATATAGCTCAAGTTCAGTTCATTTAGTTAACGAACTTATTTTTCAGCTCAAATTCAGCTCATTTGGTTCACGAACCAAGTTCAACGGACCAATTGTCGA
Organism: Medicago ruthenica; assembly: GCA_018208015.1. Lineage (NCBI taxonomy): Eukaryota > Viridiplantae > Streptophyta > Magnoliopsida > Fabales > Fabaceae > Medicago > Medicago ruthenica. Next base: position 155,670 of record WNNG01000297.1, on the reverse strand, counting down.
ATCGAGTCTCAAACTTTTTTCGAGTTGGCTCGGTTCATTGTCAGCCACAGTTGGAACAAATCAAACCAATAAAATTCTTCAAAAACGGCTAGTCAAATTTTAAGCTGTTTATTTGGTCTAATGCTAGTGTGTAGGAATAGGATGGTAGGGCGGTTGGAATAATAGAAACATTAATCCAACATCACATAAAAAGTAGTTGACCATGTTTAAGGAATCCGTCCTTGGAAAGCTACCTACAAACCATGTTCACAAACCATGTTTGTCATTAACGGTGCTTAAATCCAAACCGATCCAAATAAAAATGGTAAATCGATCTATAAAAATCAAAAACCGCAAAAAACTGAATATTATTAGATGTGTTTGGATGTCATTTTGTGAAAATCGCTCAGATTGGATCGGATTTTAGATTTATTTTTCAAAACCGTACTAAACCAAACCGAACGGCGTACATATATTTTAATACATATTTTCATTTTTTATAAGTCCGATATATTATATCAAGCTATTATTTTTTTTCTTTTTAATCCTTTTAATACCACATATTAGTTTAATTTAATATATTCGGTTACTATTTCATAGGTTTCAAATATTTAATATACTTCTGTTATTCGGTATTATTAATTTTTAATAAATCATATGTTATATTTTGTATCAAATCTATTATTTTACCATATTTGTATAATATTATTATTAATAAAAAAGTTACAATTTATAATTTGGACATTCAAAAACCGATCTAAATTAAACCACATTAAATTGGATTGGATCAGATCAATTTTTTAAGATTAGTCATTCAAAACCAAATCAAACCACGTATAATTTTATTTTTAGATCAAATGAGTTTTTGCCTCAAAACCGATCGCACCGCGAACACCCCTATTTGTACCATTGTACCAACCATTTTAAATTTGAACGTGAAACGGGAATAATCTGCAAGACTGACAACGGTTTTTCTTCCTTAAAGTTTAGTTTTCAGTCAAGTACAGAAGCTCATGTAAAGACTTGTAAAGTAGCATAGAGCCCCATGGTGTATCTTTGCTTTAGCATGACATATCCGTTGAGAGGGAAAAAAAAAGTTTCTGAATAGGTTCTTTGCGGGGACCAAAATCGTAGCTCATTGCAATTTTTCCTGTGTTTTTTTCTTAGTTGCTACTTGAACAAAGTGCATTTGTTCAATGCCTTTTCCCCCTCTTAAATCACAGTCAACGTACCTTCTTGTAAGGGTTAAATGGTAGCATGTGTCTGGTTAGAATTATTACACGTAAAGTTATCTTTGCGATAACGCAGACGCTTCACTCACACCTAAAATGTTATGGGTTTGAGCCATGAAAGAGGGGAGAGAAGAACACTTTTGATCTTCTTTTTAATAAGAAAAAAGAGTTTGACACATTTCTCATATTGGTCTAAGTTTTTTTCTTCCTAAATAGGACATTGAAGTATCAAAACGAGCACATCATGGTCATTTATTTGAATTTCGTTCAAATAAAACATACATAGCTATTAGACCCGGCGTGTCTTTAAAGTTGTTAATTTGAAGTTGTCACCTCAACAACGTTAAAGACGCGTCAACATCTACCAACCAGGTGAACTTTTTTACTTAATGTCATACCAATTTTCCCTTTGTTTTTTCCTTAGTTGTTACTTAAGCAATTTTCTTCCTGCCCTTTCCCCCTCTAAAATCACAGTCAATGTACTTTCTTCTAAGGATTAAATGGAAGCATGTGTTTGGTTAGAATTATTATATCCCTGAACTAATCAGAAAATACAGTTTGTAAATTGTAATGGATAGCTGCATGCTGCTTTTCTCAAACAACTTCATCAAGCAATTTGCTTCTTGTCCTATCCTATGCCAAAGTATTCCAAACATTATTCTTGTAAGGAGAATTGTTAGGTATTACCTTTTCTGAACAGCCACATGCAGTATGTACACATCGTTTAGAACTTCTTAGAATACTGATTTTACAAATTAAAATAGGTGCAAAGTTTATCCAGAAAAAAATACTTGATGTACATAAAAAAGATTACTAGAAGACAATTTATTTTGATAAGTATATAAAGATTGAATTTCATAGGAGTAATTACATTTTTACTCACGAGTTTGGAGTACCATAAGTAAAAGATTTCCCAATGAATGAAGAAAGGATGGAAAAAAACATTAAAACAAGTTCAATTTCAATCATTAAAAAATGCATACCAATAGTTAAGAAATTGTTATTTGAACTTAGCAACAGACAAGACCACACTACTACATGTAATTAGAAATTGAAAATTGATATTTGAACAACCATTTTTTGACAACTTTATCTATTATACTTAAATTATGTTTTTGCTTTCTCTCTTCGTTGCTTCGATTTTTGTGTCAATATATCATTTTTTTTAAAATTTTGGTTATCTTAAAAATTATTTTATAAATGAATGTTCAATTTAGTGCGACAGAAACAGATTTCTTATTAGTGAGATAGTTACACTACAACAATTTCCTTTTGAGGTTGAAAAGACCCTTATAAAGCCATGTTTCAAAACCCATTTTTCTCATTTTTTTACTTTCGCCAACACAACACACAATGGCCCTAACACAAACAACGAAAACGAAGTTAAAGACACGTGGAGACAACATTATCGAGTTTTCGGCTGATTTAACCTCATGTAATATGATATGGAGGCCATGTGGACCAAGGTGGGTGCGCACACCACCACCTCATTGTTTGTCTTGTTAATCTAATTAGGTAGTGTTTCACCTCAGCAATTCATTAAAATACACTTTATATTTATTTGTTTTTTTTATACAATATATGTAAAAAAAATATAGATGTAATATTTATGATAATATATTGATATCATATCTGTTTTATGATTAATTTTTTTTAGTTAACTAATTAATTAAAATTTGATTACTTTTTCGTATTCGTTAGACTCCGCAGGAATTGTTGGGATCTCCAGATAAAAAATGGATATGTACTAATAAATATTAAATCAATTTGAACAAAAAAACCAATAAAACAACTAAAAACAATAATAAATTAAGCAGATAGATATGTACTAAAAAGTATTAAATCAATTTGTATGTGACTTTTATGCTTTATTTTATTCGATAAAAATAAAAACCATTTTGATTAAATGAAAAAATACAAGTTCTTTTTGGTAGAATGACAAAGAAACAAAAGGAGCACTAGAAAGAAATAGAGCTCTCTCTATGTCATCAAGCCTCATACAATCTTCAACTCTTGTGGGGGAGTTTGCAAAAGTGTAGCATCTAATCTTAAAGAACATATGGAATTAGCCAAAAAAATTACGCAACAGTTTTCTTCTATATGCACATGTTAAAAAACATATATTAGAACAAAAAAATCTTCACTAACAAAAAAGCATGTACAATTATATATGAAAGTGATTTGTATATTAAAAAAGATTGATGCCTTTTAAGGAATCCGTATAAAACCTCTTTATATGGTTTCGCCAATTCCTTACAAATAATAATTGACAACAAACAGTAAATTTTTTGTCAAGAAAAAAAGTAAACAAAATTACAAAAACTCTCCAATATCCAATTTTTCAGGTTAAACGTACTATTAATTGAAAGTGAAAAAAGAAAAAAGTTACAACTACAATTCAATGAAAAGGGGAGGAATAATATTCAGAACAACGAAGCTAACAGCAAATGGTTAGTGTACACCTTGGACGTCTCATTGTGACCTGTCATCAGGGCCGTTCCTACGAAATTGGAGGCTCGGCTCTGAAAGTAAAGATAGGCCCCTAATAAAAAAAACACAATTTTTTTTTAAAAGAGAAAAAAAAAAGTTTATAATTAGAGCTTTGCTATTTTATATAAAAACTATGATCCAAAAGTTACAAGTGTTTAAAAAAATTAAAAAAAAGTTATATTTTGTTTTTAAGGAAAAAGAGAGGATTGAGGATATTTAGAACTCAAATCCATGATAAATTAGGCCTAAAGTGAGGCCCAAGCATGCTGAAAAAAATAATGAAAGCAAAAAGAGTATTTATTTGGCTTTTGGGAGTTGAACCCATGACATCTACAATTCAGACGCACTTCTCTACCACCAGGCCATCTAAATATTTCTGTTATGCTAACGCGTTTTTAATATTTATTGGATTTTTTCATGTATTATACATATAAAAAAAAATATTTTGGGCCTCAAAATTTGGGAGGCCCAGCTCAGTAGAGCTGTTTGCACCCCCAAAGGCCGGCTCTGCCTGTCATGATCATCCTACTTGGATTTTGGACATAGATCCATTGTGAATGAATTATACTTGATTACTTGTCATTCTCTTTGAAATGGACACAAGATTAATAAATGTCACCCTATTACAAGCTTCAGTCAAAACAAAAATGGACATTGGACTCCGATGTTTGTGAGATTTTATTTCTGGTACAAAAATGTTTGAATCATATTGGAACTCATATTGAAATATATTCAAAAAATTGTTGGTCAACTTTTACGGTGGCATTTCGTATGGAAAAGATTAAAAGTTTTTCACCATGAGAAAATTAATTAACCACCATATCAAATAAAAAACATATTCTTATCACACACATTCAACACTTTTTTTTTTGTCACTATCTTCCACCATCATCTCTCTTTCATACCCACCAACCTCACCACAACCATCTCTCTAATTTTTTTTCTCCCTAATTGACATATGAAATACCAAACTCCTTTCTTCAATTCTTATTCTTCGCCACTCTAGGTATTAAGTTTGAATTGGATAATCAAGAAAAGTGTTTAGCTAAACAATTTTGATATTATTCCAACAAAAAAAATCGACATTATTCTCTCCATTCAAAGAGAAGTAGGTATGAGATATGACATGTGCATTCATCTTAGTACATACCTTAAATTGGATTTCTAGCCAATATACTACTTAACAAAAAAACTTGTTTTCGTCATTGAATTAATAAATCTTTTCATTAAACCAAAAGTGGTATGATATAATTAATTTATTGATCAAATGATCGAAAACACACTCATGGATAACTTACATGTTTGTTTTTTTTATAAGAAATGCTAACGAGTGTCATCAACGAACTCTTTCAAAACCACAGGTAATAAGTTTTTATAAAAATATGTGTATTAAATACATTAAAAATTAAAATGTTTGACTTTTATAAAGAATAATTTTTTTATTTAGATTAGTATCCGGGGGAAGTCGACATTAGCAAGACTCTTGTTTTAGCATATGAAAAATATTATACTTATGCATATCTCATTTTCTAAAAATAAAAATAAAAAAGTAGAAATATAATAAGAGCACGTTATGATCTACTAGAAATCTACTACGCTTGATCTTGGCGATTCACCCTAACCAACCACCTCTTCTATCTCTCCGAGACGTTATGATTCTTCTCTGAATCCGGGTCGGGTAAAGCGGTTAACCGAAGTCACATTCATTCACATAAGTGTTTCAATGATTGTCACATTTCACCTTCCATAATCCATTTCTTGAATCAAACTTCACTCCATCATCATCATCAATATTATTATCAAATATGACAGAAGTGCTTCAATTGCCTTCACCTTCAAGCTGTTCTTCAAGTCCATTCAATGATGTGTCACACTCACAACAACAACACCACCAAACTAATTCTTCACCTTTTAACAACAACAACAACGACAATGAAACCGTCATGACCCATTACCAGATTCAACAACAACAACGACAACAAGAAACTGAAGAAGAAGAAGAAGAAGAAGAAGAAAAAGATCAACTTTCTATTTTGACTCTTTTGATTGCTACGTTTAGGAAATCTTTGATTGGTTGTACCAACACTGGTTCTGAACTTTCTTCTTCTTCAATGGAAATTGGTTGGCCTTCTAATGTTAGACATGTTGCTCATGTTACTTTTGATCGTTTTCATGGTTTTCTTGGTTTGCCTGTTGAATTTGAACCTGAAGTTCCAAGAAGACCTCCTAGTGCTAGGTTTGTTCTTCTCGCTCTTATCAAATTATTTTCATCTGGGGTTTCTTTAAATTCTGTTACTTTCTTAAATTTTGTATCTTTCTTGAATTTCGAATGGCCCCTTTTCGTTATTCTGAATCTATTACGATTCAGACAATTGGAATGACTTTTCTGTGAATTTTGGTTCCTAAAAGGACATTTTCTTGGAAATCTATTGCCCCCAATTTATGTTTTTTTTTTGTTTGACATGATGTTAAGTTTATCAAATTCATTTGTGTGATGTTAATTCTAATTGTGGTTTTATAATTTCATAGACATTGTGTTAAAGTCTAGTTTTTCTGTTGATATCAAACTTAAAGTTGCATAATAGATTCGATTTTTCCGATAAATGGAGCAACTTGCATCCTTATGACATTTCATGTTATCCATCTATACTCTACAGCTGTCATACTCATATAATGATACTTGTGTATTTGAAAATTAGTCTTTTTAAGTGGATTTGTTCATTGTGTCTAGTAAAAGATATGAGGAAAATGAGAGAAAGGTAAAATCATTAGTATAGATGCTTACTTCCATCTTTGCTAATCAAGTCAAAGATACCATTTATTTCCATGTTGGTTATGTGGTCGTTTTTGTTTTATTTGAAATTTGGGGAACTTCATCAATGGTGTTGGATTTATCATTGGAAAGTAATTTGATTATTTTTTACAACTGAGATGACATAAAGTGATGTTATTTTTACATCTGTCAGTATAGCCTTCTTTGATACAAACTGACAAAATATCATTTACACACTTGGTTCCCAATTTATTCTTTTTTGTTTATAATTTATCAAATTAACTTGTGTGATGTTGAATTTTGAAATCCATATCCGATTCTGAACAAATCGCATTTTAGAAGCTTTTTTTCCATATTGAGATTTCGATTTTTTGGGTTAGTATAGGCTGATTATTGTTTTATACTTTCATAGACATTGGATTAATATCTAGTTTTTCCTGTTCATATCCAAGCTTGAACTTGCTTAATAGATGTAATTGATGCTTTATAAGGCATATGATTCAGTTTTTTTGGATAAATGGAGCAACTTCCATTCTGATGACTTGTTGTGATATTATCCGTCTATACTCATAGAATGATATATGTCTATTTGCAAATTAGTCTTATTAAGTAGATTTGGCTCTTGGTAACTAGTAAAAGATATGAGAAAAATGAGAGGAAGGTAAAATCATTAGTATAGATGCTTTCTTCCTTTTTTTCTAATCAAGTCAAAGATACCGTTTAATTTTATTTCCTTGTTGGTTAAGTGGTCAGTTTTGTTTTATTTGAAATTCGGGGCACTTCATCAATGGTTTTGGATTTATTATTGGAAGATAATTAGTTATTTCTTGCAACTGAGAGGACACATAATAATATTAATAAACAAAGTGATGTCTATTTGACAATTAGTCTTTTGAAGTTGGTACATTGTAATTTACAACTAGTAAAATCATTAGTAGTATAGATGCTTTCTTCCATATCTGCTAATCAGGCCAAACATACCTTTTATTCCTTGTTGATTATGTTGTCAGTTTTGTTTTATTTGAAATTTGGGGCACTTCGTCACTGGTGTTGGATTTATCATCATAAAATGATGCATTATTTCTTGGAACTGAAATGACACATAAATAAATAAAGTGATTTTATTTTTACATTTGTCTGTATAGCCCTCTTTGATACAAATAGACAAATATCATTTACACCCTTGGTTCACAGCCTCTCTATTTGTTCATCTGTTTTTTCGGCAGTATTCTCTCTTATTTACCCGACCTATAATACAGGTTTGATGAATGTGTCCTGAATTATGTCATTGTTTTGACTGTTGGTATATTTTCATTTGTTGTCCACAGCACAAGTGTTTTTGGCGTTTCAACAGAATCTATGCAGCTTTCTTTTGATGCCAGAGGAAATAGTGTACCTACAATACTGCTGTTAATGCAAAGACATCTGTATGCACAAGGAGGCCTGCAGGTATTTGAACTAATACATACCGGAAACCTTTTGTATGATCTGTTGTTTAATTTCAATAGACCTGAATCTTGAAATTGAACTATGCATACACCCAGGCCGAAGGAATCTTCAGAATTAATGCTGAAAATAGTCAAGAGGAGTTTGTGAGGGAACAATTGAACAGAGGAGTGGTACCGAATGGTATTGACGTGCATTGCTTGGCAGGTCTTATAAAGGTATTACTAAAACAAATTCTTTATTCCTCTTTCCCCTTTTAAATGTTTAGAGATTTATATGGAATTAGGTTCTTAGGTTGTTGGGATTTGGTCCTATCGTCTATTTGAACGTTGTCTAGGTAATTTAAATTGTTAAATATGCTTTTAGTCCTTATACCCAGTTTTCATTCCCCACAAATGACAAAACTGCATACTTTTATGCCCTCTTTAGGGACTAAAAATGTGTGATTTGTAATTTGTAGAGATTAAATGCTGGTACAAGGACTAAAGTGGAAATTCAAAATAATTATTATATGAATTAAAAACATATTTAACCCTAATTTTAATGTACTAATGTTAATTGTTTTCCTTTTTTAGTTACTGTGGGGCAATATGGTAATTGCATATGAAGTTGTCTAGGTAGCTATATTAAAAGGATATAATAGAAGGGATTATTAAATTAAGGCAGCTATGTTAAAAGAGATTATTTCATTAATTTTTGATATACTTGAGAAACTCTGTAGGCTTGGTTCAGAGAACTTCCAACTGGGATATTGGACCCTCTTTCGCCAGAGCAGGTGATGCAGTCCCAAACAGAAGAAGAGTGTGCTCAGCTTGTGAGGCTTCTTCCTTCAACAGAAGCCGCCCTCCTAGATTGGGCAGTAAACCTAATGGCAGACGTTGCTCAGATGGAACATTTGAACAAGATGAACGCACGTAATATTGCAATGGTTTTTGCACCAAACATGACTCACGTAAGCCAAAATCATGTTCCCTTTTATATTTAGTAGAAGGTTTTGCTCTTATTCCCCTTTTTTTTGCGATTGAACTTCTAAGACATTTTGTTGTGGTTATATCCTTACTTCTATGTGGTTAGTTTAACTAATCAACTGTCTTCTATTAAATAAATCAAACATTTTTTCTGAGAACTGATTTACATGGTTTTATCCTTAAATAGACTTTTGGAGATCTTTTAAAGAGCAGGGGAAACATACTAATGTAAAATGCGAAGTAGTTTAAGGATTTTAATTTTTGAAATTCCGGTTTTTTTATTTTATTTGAGACTTTGTTCTTTAGGCATCTTAGCCAATGTTTGATTATCTTAACCTAGTATAGAATAATGTTATCTTGTTTTGTCGTTTGGTTGTGCTTTATCCATAAAAATACAGCCATCAGTGTGAACATTTGAGTTTGACATACATTTTCAGCATAATTATAATATTGAGATTTTCTTTTCTTCGTAGATCTCAAACCCCAATCAGAGTAGTACTTGTCCCTAGATGTGCAGTCTAGGTTTATTTTTCTGCATCTCATGCTCATTGTGGAACAATATACATCCTTTGGATGGTTGAATGTTCCTTTGGAATGGCATGTTCATATCTACAGATTCTTTATGAAGCTACGAAAATTATTATTCTTTATGTGATTAAATATATGATTATTGTTTTTATTCTGATGAATTTTGATAAATTATTCGGCTTAGTGCTACGAATTCGGCTGCAGTTTCTGGTATTCTTGAATCTATTCAAGTTTGTTGTGCAAGTTTTAGTATCAGTCAAAGATTGAGGTTGATTCATGTTTCAATAACAGCATTTCTTTTATGTTTAGCAAAATTATAGTATTGGATGAGGTTATGATTAATCTTTACTACAATAACATCATTTCTTACATGCCTCTTGCAGATGGTAGATCCTTTGACTGCTCTGATGTATGCTGTACAAGTCATGAATTTCCTCAAGACTCTAGTAGCAATGACACTGAAAGAAAGAGAGGAGTCAATCACAAAATCAAATCCCTCTTCAAACCTAAATTCTTTTGATGACGACGGGCATCAGAGCGATTCACAGTTGCTTTTCAAGGATGAAAGTGAATACGGAAATGATTATAGCGACGAGGACACAGTTTTTGTCACCGCCGAGCCTTCACAACAAAGCCCTACACATCTTTTTAAAGACGGATGTGAAACTGAAAGTGGATCTAAAAGTCTGCAAACATCTACCGAAAATTTTATTTCTAGTGGAAATAGGTTGCTGGTTGACAGTTGTCCTTGCGGCGTTGTCTCTCAAATTTGCTCTCTGGCAATTGGGGATCAAACAAAAAATTGCAAAAGCCTTCAGTTGAATACTTCTGATACAGACAAGTGTTCAGCAGGATCGGTGGAGAAGAACAGGGGAATTGCTCTTATTGGACGAATAAATTCAAGATCCGAGTTGGCTGAAGCTTGGCGTTGAACATGTAAAGGCGTATGTTTTTTCTATCTTGCTGTCTGGGGGAATGGGGTGGATGACAGAAGAAAAATGGTACTCAAATAATCTTTCTGCGCATATGTGAGTTGCATGATTGCTGATGTCGTCATAGTGGAGTCATTGCATAACGTCCTTCTGAGAAGGGAATGGAATGGATGAGATGACAAGTTGTGTAAAGAGGTCTGTGTGCGTTGCCACGTTTTGGAAATGTCTAGTGCTGATTTGCTGTGTATTGTTCTGTTATGTTTTCGGGAGAGATTCTTAACCACGTTCTTCATTCTGTTTCATTAATCATGCAGACTTCTAACATTTGTTTTTTTGGGTTCCTGTATTATAGAATTTGGAGAATTGCTACTTTCTGTTACCTTTGTTTCAATGTATTGTAAGTAGTGGAAAACTGCATGGATTAATTTTGAAGTCATGTTTATCTTTTTAGGGGAGCAGTGTTGTCACTCCCTTTAAAAATAGCCATATGAAGTTGGAGAAAACACCAGAGGATGCCAAATCTGGGTAAATTGAAACAAAAATTATACTTAAACTGATACTAGACAATTATAATCAAGTAATACAAAGATGCAACAATTGCATCAGCCACATTTCAAACACATACCCGGAACCAGAATGTCTATACAAATTGCATTATAGTATAAGAAATACTAATATGTATATAACTGCATCAGCATTCAGCAACACTTAAAATACCAATCTCTCCCAAATGCATATAGTTACGTCCTTTTTGATAATGCTAATATGCAGATTTGCATTAGCAATACTTCAATATCTTCCCTTATCTTCTGTAAAAAAAAATAATCCAATAGATCTATATTGATTATATCATATGAACAATTAATGACATGTTATTCTTTAATTTATTTATATACTCCCTTTCAATTCAAATCTAAAAATATAAAAATAAATCATGTTTAGTAGTCTGAAATAAAAGAAGTCCGGCAAGCACGATTTAAACTATAAAAACTGGGTCAACATTTGATATCCTCAGTACTATGTACTCCCTTCATTCCATAATAAGTGATCATTTTGTAAAAAAAATATTGTTCTAAAATAATTGACTTATTTCACTTTTCAATGCAATATTAATTACTTTTTTTCAATACTCTATTTAATACTGCTTTCATCACTCTAAATTCAATGTATTCCATTTTGCATTTATGATAATAGTGAATGCATCAATATTTGATAAGAGCATTTAAAACCATTTTTTTCTCTAATTCACTTATACATTTTTCTTAATGAGCAAATGACTCACTTAATTTAGGACGGAGGGAGTACTTAGTTTTAGGTGTTAACCCCTAGTTAGAATCTAGAACCGAAAAAAATAAAATAAGAAAATGTTACCGTATGTCTTTAAAACACATGTTAAAAAATTAAATATATAAATATAATTTTAGAAATTTATCTTTTTAATATAAAACTTCTTTTTGAATTTCTCTTTTAACTCTTTAACTTCTGCCTTTAAAACACGAGTCATTGTGAGCTAATAAAATACTACCCCGTCCCAAAATATAAGCAAAAATGAGTCAACATAAGTTGATGTATTTGGTACAAATTTTGAACCAAATACATTAACTTTTGTTGACCAATTTTTGCTTATATTTTGGGACGGAGGGAGTATAATTTAAATTGAAGTAATTTTACTCTATTTAATGCTTCATTTTCAAAATATCTATTTTATTTCTTAGTAATCATTCTTATATTCCCATAAACCAATTTTATGTAAAAAACAATAAGAAATACAGTTTGAAAAAGACAATTATTTTTGTTGATATTAAAAAAGTAAATTAGATTAATTAACATGCATTCATTAATTTGACTTATATTTAAGTTTGGATTGGATAGGGTAAATTAATTTTGGGAAATGATAACTAGTGCCTCGGGACACTAGTTAAGAAGACTAATGTAAAAATTTTGCATTGAGAAATGATGAAAAATAGAATATTCTACTTTATGAAAGTAAAAAATTGTTGTTTTTAATGGAAAATTTCTATTTTTAACTGGTTTTCCGGGGATAAAACCCACACACAGATAGCATAAAGTAGTACCGAGTTGAGTTGGTGAAGATGGAAGCAGTTCTAGCGTCCCGCCATTTGTCCACGCCACTCTCTCACCACCGAACTACCACCACCTTCTCCTCTTCTTCGAGCAAGCTTTGTTCTTCCCTTTCTTACAGGAATTCTTTCGCGGTAAGCGTGCCACGTCATCAACTCTTCTCCTCCATTCATTGATAGATAGATAAGATACTAATTTGGTTTGGTTTCAGAAAGAAACATGGGGTATTGTTCAGTCGAAGAGCGTAACTGCCAGAAGAATGGATATGATTCGTCCAGTTGTGGTCAGAGCTGAAATGTTTGGTCAGTTAACCACTGGTCTTGAATCTGCCTGGAACAAACTCAAAGGAGAAGGTCTTTCCTTCCTTTCTTTTTTTTCAATTCAACTATAACTACTTACTTTGCAACTTCCACTGGACTCGTAAACACCCATCATAATTTAAATTAGTGTCGATGATACAATTACTGAATTTTAATTTGATTTTATTTGTGCAGAGGTTTTGACCAAAGACAATATTGTGGAGCCTATGCGAGATATTAGGAGAGCTCTTTTAGAAGCTGATGTGATATTTTGATGATTATGACTTTTAACTGATTTGGAATTTTTTTTTTTAGTTTTCGTAGGTAACATAATGTGTTTGCAGGTAAGTCTTCCTGTTGTAAGAAGGTTTGTGCAAGCTGTTACTGATCAGGCTGTGGGTGTTGGAGTCACTCGAGGAGTCAAACCCGATCAACAATTGGTTAAGGTCAAATCATTTCAAACTCATTGCATCATGTAATCACTGTATTAGCATTTGTGTTATGTTTTATGCAATAGTCTTAAATTTGCACTTAAATTCAACTGATTTTGTTCTTTTTTTTTAGGAAAAAATAAAATTGGGTATTCTTAAATTCTACATTTGAAATACGCTGTGGATGGAGAGTTCCTTTGCTATAGTTTTATGTCTATATATATATGCATACATTTCTAGAACATGTGACATACATACACATTTATATGATTTCATATATTCAAAACTACTGTAATGGATCGATCCATTTCTTTTGGAAATGGAGAGGGTCTCAATTCATTGTGGAAAATGCTCTGTTGTAACAACTAAATATTGTTCACTGTATAAAGTGGACAAGTCGCCACAAATGAATGTATATTTGTAGTTTTTCTTTATAACATGGTGCAAGTGAGAGAACTTGTTTGCATGAAATAAAATAACATCAACTAGAGTTGTTTTTTGAATACTGAAGTTCCATACAAGAACAAAATGGGTGTTTTTTATAAGGAAAATGGGTGTTGATTGTTGGGTTTTGCAGATTGTTCATGATGAACTTGTACAATTGATGGGTGGAGAGGTCTCAGAATTGACTTTTGCCAAATCTGGGCCCACTGTCATTTTATTGGCTGGACTCCAGGGAGTTGGGAAGACAACCGTGTGTGCAAAGTTAGCAAATTATTTCAAGAAACAGGTGTGTTTCCAATCTCCTTCCACACCCTTCATCCCCTTCTAATAATTTTTAGTTCATTCGCCTTATTGAAACAAATCATATTAATCTGATCTCAGGGGAAGAGTTGCATGCTAGTTGCCGGTGATGTTTATAGACCTGCTGCTATTGACCAGCTTACTATTTTGGGTAAACAGGTACTGAAATTTTGTTTCATTGATGTTAACAAGTTGCAATTTCTTTAATGATACATACGCCTCATTGAAATATAGTCAGCAATGTCCTTTTAATTTTGCAATTAAATATAGTTTTCTGAATGGAGCCTGCAGACTTTTGTTGTTGCTTGCTAGTATGAAACTGATGAAGAATGTGCATTGTAGTATATTAGAAGTGATGTGTTTCCTGGGTTACAAGAATTATGCTAGTCTCGATAGGTGGTTCTTTAGCATCTTGCGCTGTATTTAATGATCTGTCTGGCTCAAAAATATGAAGGAAACACGAGAAATTATGCGAGCATTCTTATTTTTTAACAAATTGGATTCAGGCATCCTAACATCAAGATCCAATTAGCATTGTTTGACCCATCTCTTAATCTTTATTCTCTCTATTTGCATCTAGTTAGATGATTATAATTAGTTATAGCTTGTATCAGGTGGACGTCCCTGTATATACAGCAGGTACCGATGTTAAACCATCAGACATTGCTAAACAAGGTTTTGAAGAGGCCAAAAAGAAGAAAATTGATGTGGTTATTGTTGACACTGCTGGTAGGCTGCAGGTAATTCTTTATGTGATTGTAAATGTTACAATGAATAATTATTTCATGATTTTTTTAATGTTTGAATAAATTCTTTTATGCTCATCAAGGTTGTTATTTCTTATGAAACAGATAGACAAAGCAATGATGAATGAGTTAAAAGATGTGAAACGGGTACTGAATCCAACAGAAGTCTTGTTAGTTGTGGATGCTATGACAGGGCAAGAAGCAGCAGGTATTCAAAAGTGAAGTTTAAAGTATCAACTCTTGCATTAAAAAGAAATATTTTGCTATAAAAATAAATTATTCATATTTATGAACTGATTCTAATTTAATGGTTGGCATATTATTAAACATATTTTTTACTACCAAATTGGTGTAATCCGAGGGGAAGCAACTTAAGTATGTGGTCAAGGGTTCATTTCAATCCCTGACTTATGCGTACAGAAATTCACTTTTGAGAGAGGCAACTCTTGAATGCGCTCCAGATCCTCGAATGAGTTGGTCTTTACATTTGCTCGCAAGTGATGCCTTTAGAAACCAAAAAACCATATTTTAGTTAGGTTTTTGTATAATTCTGTTCCTGATGTTGGTTATTATACTCTGACAGCCAAAACCATCCCAAAATCGAATTCACTGTTTTGTTTTTGATTGAACAGCTTTGGTGACTACTTTCAATCTTGAGATTGGAATAACTGGTGCCATCTTGACAAAGCTAGATGGTGATTCAAGAGGTGGAGCAGCTTTGAGTGTCAAAGAGGTTTGCTTGTTTTATCTTAGCTTTCATGAGATGTTTTTATTTTGTATTTTACTTTCAAACAAAGCTGCTACCTTACATTCGTTCTCGTCTTAACCAATAGTTACCCGTCTATACCAGAATTTTCAACATTACTAGCTCTTGAAAGTTAGTCCCGTTAATTTACAAAATGTGATTTCTAGTTGCACGAGGACCAAAAAAAATTATCATCCTTCTTGTTCTTGTATTTGCTTGATCCTTTGTGTCAATTACTCCCTATGTTCCAAATTATAAGTCGTAAATTATAATTAGGAGTAATTTTACAAAATTATCCTTCATTAATGGTATAGGAAAGATAAATTAAAGAATTGAAAGAAGAAAGAGTAATAAATAATTAAGGGTATTATAGGAAAAGTAACATTAATGTTTCAATGGTATTGTAAAGCGACTTGTAATTTGGGACGGAGGGAGTATATATTAGTATGTGCCTTAATGGGCCTCTGGTCTGTCAATAGTTAGTAAAGGGTTAGGGGTGGGATTTATAAATAAGAATTAAGGTGGAATCTGTAGGTAGTTAGTGAGTAACTCCAAATTTGTTGGGATATGTTAGGCGCTTTGGAATCAGCCTAGAGTTGTATACAGAGGACTTCTCTGATAAGATTATGTTCTTCCTTCAATTTTTCCTTTCAATACCAATTGATTCCTATTAGTTTACTGACATGAAGCTAGAAATCACAAGGAACCGTTTTGACAACTTAATCTCCATTGAATTTGATGTTTTACCTTCAAAATGGCACAAAACAAATTTTATGATACTCTCTGTGGAGTGTTGCTTTCTAAGTGACAATTTTGCCTATATTTTTAAACCATATTAGAAACTGTAATGTGATTGATTTACTACAACATTATAAGCTCTCTCCTCTCTCTTATATATTTTATTTGATTGGGTAGTTCCATGATGACAGGTATCTGGAAAGCCAATTAAGTTGGTAGGACGCGGGGAACGCATGGAAGATCTTGAACCTTTCTACCCCGACCGAATGGCTGGGCGAATACTAGGAATGGGAGATGTCCTTTCATTTGTGGAGAAGGCACAAGAAGTTGTAAGTCTTACTATTTTCTGTACAGTCATCGACACAATGAAAATAAAATGTTCACATATCAACTACATTTATTATAGATGCAACAAGAAGATGCTGAGGACCTGCAAAAGAAGATCATGAGTGCAAAGTTTGACTTTAATGATTTTCTAAAGCAAACTCGTACTGTTGCACGAATGGGTTCTGTGTCCCGAGTCATTGGGATGATTCCTGGTATGGCAAAGGTATGGACCAGCATATGAACTATCCCTAAATATTTCTACTTATTACAGTTTCATGTATTTGGTGCCTTATAGCAATTGGGAGGAAAGTAGGCAATTATATGCAATTTACCAATTGTAGTCCATCAACCTTAAAATGGAGCATCGTATATATTTGCACATTTTTCTTATCTTTCCAGTTTTGATTATATATTTGTACACGTTTGTCATCTCATCTGCATGCTTACAGGTTACTCCTGCTCAAATTCGAGAAGCAGAGAAGAATTTGCAGAATATGGAAGTGATAATAGAAGCAATGACCCCTGGTTGTTTCTTTATACTGATCAATGCATTCATATCTGTTAAATCTGGATTAACTGATTTTGCTTACCAACCTTTCTTGTTTATTTCCAGAGGAAAGGGAAAAGCCAGAACTGTTGGCAGAATCCCCTGTCAGGAGGAAAAGAGTTGCTCAGGATTCAGGGAAAACAGAGCAGCAGGTAAGTAGAATGTATTTTCATTCAAATTTTTACTTGTTTTGTCTTTGTGACCTTCGAAGCTGTGGTTTCTGTACTGGTGCTATACTTTCTAACTTCGAGAAATACACAACTATAATGTCAGGTAAGCCAACTTGTAGCTCAACTATTTCAAATGCGTGTTCGGATGAAGAAACTAATGGGTGTAATGGAAGGTGGATCAATGCCAACACTTAGTAATCTTGAGGAAGCACTTAAAACAGAGGAAAAGGTGATTCTATTTTCTACATATACGAGCTTTAGCAATTTTTGAGTTACTCCTTCTATCACATTATAAGTGTCATTTAAGGTAATGCTCATTTCTTAATATAATGATTATTTATGCTAATTTTAATATTAAAATAATGTGTTAAAGACTAAAATACCTTTACTAAAGAGTAAGACTCTTTTTCTGGACGGATTTATTAAAGAGTAAGACATTACATTAATTGGAGTAGTTGAAAGTGGTAGTGGAGTAGTTAGGACTTAGGAGAATAGACTGTTTAAATGAGAATATTGTTGAAAAAATAATAAATGTTGTCTTGGTATTCTAAAATGATAAATAATTTGCGACGGGTAAATATTTTAATCAGAACACTTATAATGAGCCAGAGATAGTACTTTATTTCATTTTGGATTAACATGTTTGTGCAAAGTATATTACTTATTTTAACCCACATCTACAGGTATCCTTTGGGCAGGCCATTTATTAATTGAATATAGTTTTAACATGTCTTAGGTGTTATGCTTATAATGTACGACTGTTATGCATTTAATCCATGCTAGTTGCTAGATCATTTTGAAGATAATTGGAATCCTACTTTCTTAATAAAATTTCCTTCCATTTTTTAAAATTTAATTGGAAGTGCGATGTGTATTAAGATTCCATAAAAATGGGTGTGGTTTGCGTCATCTATGACCTTCTACACCTTTTTCAGCCTGAAAACATCCTAGTCAAGCTACGGAATAATTTGCAATTTGGATCTTAAAAACAATGGATAAGGACAAAGAAGAAATAAAGAAGAAAAATGCAGAACCATTATTGTGAATTACGTTCTTGTATTTGTCTATGCATGCTGTTTATCAGAAAATTTGATGTCTTTTGCTTTCTGCATTCTGCCCATATCAGGCTCCACCTGGCACTGCAAGGAGGAGAAAGAAAGCAAAGTCAAGGCGGTCAATTCTGGACTCAAGGCCACCTCCTCGTGGATTTGGGAGCAAAAAAAACTGAAAATTTCTTAAGATGATTGACACTCAACAATATGATGGGAGACTTTGGAATTTGGATCAACATGTCACTGGCAATCAACTAGTTTGATTTAGCTTTCTTTAGCTAAAATAATTTCCTTCCGTTGTTAGATTGATTCATTCATATAGTAATGAGTGTTGTCCTGGAGTTTGGTGAAATTTAGGCAGAAATGAGATGTACCTGCGAGATGTGCAAATATAAGAAGTATTACCGTCCAATATTTTGAATTGACTTTCGAACCTGCAAGCTTGACTTTGTCCCTTGATTCATTTATAGTTTTGAAATGCACATAATGGATGGCCAAAATCGAATGCATGTAATTATGAAAAGGATGGTTTTAGAATCTTCAATGAAGATCCTGTATGCAGAATTAGAACTAGAACTGCATCATCTGTCTGTCTCTTGAACAGGTCATGGTTCTTGTAGAGTGTTTTATTTTATGAACAAGCTTCAGTCCTGTGCATTATCTGTTTATAGATCCTTTTGTTTTGTAATTCTTAATATGTTATTTGACCATTGTTGATGTCAAATAAAAGTAAGACTAGAAAAGAAGGTTCAATCTATTGTCCAGAAATTATTCAAAATATCATGTATTTAAAAAGAATAAATGGTAATATTTAGCGTAGTCAGTTCCACTATATGAAATGAGAGTAAGGCATTCTTTCAACACTCTACTGTATGATACATTTATCATATCCTGCTTAAATATCATGTTTGATTCACCAAAGAGATAGGATAAAATAAACCATTTATCTATCCTATCCTGAGTTGCCTTTGTAATTTTTATCCTAAGTATAGGTTGTGTTAGAAATTATACTGACATGATTAGAAATTCATTCCTTGTTTATTAACTTGATATTATGTCATTTTTAAAATGCTGTCATTCTTTACTTATTTATAATTAATTACAAGCCATTTTTAAAATATTTAATTAATTACGAGAGTAATTTTCTCATTTAATTATAATCAAATAATGATATTCTATTTGTTATCACGTGCGCATCAAACACATGATATGATTAATGTTTATCATGTTCATATCATATATTGTCTTTATTCAGCTCTATATCTTATCATGTCTCTATCATATCCTAACCATCAAATGGACTATATCATGTCTCTATCATATCCTAACCATCAAACGGACTCTAATTGAGTGGGTTTTATTCGAATTTTATTTCAAAAAAAAAAAGACATGCTTTCAATGTAACGAACTTTATGTGAAAATTTTCAATAATACAAGTGTGCATAAAAGGAGTTGGGCTCCTCTCCATTTTTTTCTTAATTCCTGTAGTTTTGAAGAGTGTTGAAGTGTATGTTAAATAATTAGATCTACCAAAATAGACACTCACAAAAAGTAGAAGTTCGGGATGACTCTTCTTTCTTGTGACTTAGACAATGATATGATATGTGTTGATTTGACAAAAGTTTGGAAAATAAATATAAAAATCTACTTCTAATTTTGGAAAATTAATATTGATCAAGTAAAAGTGTCAAAGTTTGGAAGCTACAACAAAGTGGGTCGTGAGTTATCGATGAAATTTAAAATGATTTTCAAATACTGATCCACAACCAATATGATATATCATAGAACTCACATAAAATTAAAAGTTTGCACGAATAGAAATGGGTTGGGAGGGATACACATGTTTTTACAATTGTTCTTATATTTTATTTATTTACTTTTTTATCGACGAGATTTTATTTATTCACTTGAGCACCATTATTTCTTACTTCTTAAGTTTTTTTTTCCGACGGAAAAAAGATTTCATTAAACAACCAAATCAGCTACAACAAAAGAGATTTGTTGAACAAATCTCGCTGTATTAGCACTGTGTTTAACATGGCTCAATGAAAAGGAATTAAAACGGGAGCAAAGACGATTACATTCTGCAAGCACCATACCAAAGTAAGATTGATTATTTGAAAGGTTGTGAAAACCACATACCACATTAAGAGAGTCTCCTTCAAACATCACTTGGAAAAATCTCATATCTAGAGCAAACTGAAATGCTAGCCTTACACCCAAAGCCTCACCAATATCAGAATATGGAAGGGCTGCAACACACCAAGTGGTCGTTGCTACAACATATCCATCTGAATCTCTCGTAACAACACTAATACCCCACATATTGTTAATCGGACAAGCAACCTCAACATTGGCTTTATAAAAATGTGGAGGAGGGGGCTCCAAGAAATGGAGGAATTGGAAGGCTTGGAATTATTATATATTACATTACATGTGTGTTCAGCATTAAATTGTAGTCATCAACTACAACCCAAGCCTTGTGAACAATATCCTCCACAAGAATTTGTTTCCCATCAAAACAAGACTTGTTAAGAGCAAAGCAAATTCCATAGCACAGAGAAAGAACACATGAGATGTCATCTAATGATGAATGAGAAATTACCTATTCAAGCCAAGGTATGAAAGGGAGGGGAAGATCCTCAAATCGAACACCCAAAGGAGAGTGAAACCACACATTTTTTGTCCAGGTGTACCCTTTAAAGACACGACCCAAATCTTCGTCAGCATTACAACAATGAGAACAAAAATGATCAAACATCATTCCTTTATGGATCAACTTCTTTATAGTGGGGAGGCTATCATGGAAAAATCTCCAGGTAAGATTTTAATTGGGGATAATGTGAATGTTCCAAAGTTCTGTCCAACACTCAAAATTGGTATTATGAGTAGAAATTTGAGAAAGATCAGATTCCTCCCACTTCCTAATGGAATGATATGCACTTTTAACCGAGAAAATGTCTTTCTTACTTCAATTTTCTACAAGAGAAGAATAATGAAAATATGATATTTGATCAATTAGAAATTTTGGCTAATCATACATAAGAAATAAGTGTTTGTTATTTAAAAATATTATTTATTTTCATGTATTTTTATTTGCATTTCTTGCGTAACTCATTCATAACAATTAGTAATAGGACAACATTTAGATGCATTTCCTTATTTATTTTTTATATGGTTCTTAATTGAAAATACAAGAAAATTTTAAATTTGAGTAAATCACGAGTAATTTAGTTACAAACTATACGAAAAACACGTCAGAAATATTTACCTAAATTTTTTCCTTGGTAATATTCATTTTTTAATCTCAAAATTTTAATAAAAGTAATAAATACAACTATTAAATTAAATAATTATAAAAAGGAAGAAGGAAAAATTTCAAAAGATTCCAGTTATAAATAGAGGGAGGACCGGAGGAGTACAGTAGAAGGTTCTGGAAAGGAAAAAGGCGCGCTCCCTCGCTCTACTCTCGTCTCGTGTGTTTCCGATCTCCCGCTTCGTTTTTCAGCAATTTGCACCTTCAATTGAATCAATCAGGTAACTAATCCTTCCAATTCATCGTTTCATTCTATAACGAACCATTTTTCATGCTTTTTTATGCCCTTCTGCATCAAATACATACGCCAGTTTCTCTTTTCTCTGCGTTCTTTTGTGTTTTCTGTGTAAATAAACCCTAATTTCGTGTTCATGATTGATTCAACAATTATTGCATTGTTTTTGTTGCTCGTTTATTTTGATGCAGCGGAATTCAATCAATTGTAGATTTGACTCTAGGGAAGAAATGAATGAAGTCAGATTATTTAGTTTGTTATCATTGTTTCAATTATTTAAATTAAAATGTAAATGAAATGTGGTGCAATATATTTCAATCTATCTATGAAGCACAAAACACATGCAACACTGACAATGTCACATAGACACCGAAAGTAATTTGAGAAAATTGAAGTTAGTGAATGTAACCACATGCATCAGTGTCATGTTAGTTCGAGATATTATCAGTCACCGGACACGCCTTCGATTTGAAGTATCTGTGCCACTGCTAGGTAGTATTCTATCCATTTATACCTATCTAGTTAGCTCTTTTGTATATTTTGGTCTTTGAGTATGGTACTTTCCACTCCTAAAAATCATAGTAAAACACTCTCTATTATACATATATATGCTCGAAATTATAGTTTTACCGAATCAGGAGACATTTGAAATCTGTACAGGAGTAAATTAATAGTAGATGCATTATTACATTAAGCTGGTTGTTTCATTTGAGTGTCAAATAAATCAAAGAAGACAGCATTTTCATACCATCAATACCTTTTTCACCTTATTTTGACTCTGAATTAAGTCATCTTGTTGTGGATATTGCAGAATATGGATGCATTAAGCCCTGCAGTCCTTGTCAATGCAGAACTGTTACCCTTTTATGTCGGAAGAAGGGTTCGTACAGTGATGCAGGTTGTGCGATCTGATGCTTTAGCTGTCATTGGAAAATCACCAGATGAGAAGCAGTTGATTGTAAAAGGATCACCCCCCGCTCCTCTTACAAGTTTTGTAGAAGTTATTGGTATTGTTAACAGTGACAAGTCTATCAAAGCCGAGTTATGGACCAACTTTGGTGATGAAATTGGTATTGTTTTTATTCCTGTTCTCAAACTGGTTGTCATGTTGATTTTGAGACATGTCTCTTAAACTTAATCAAATGATATTTATTCTCTATGGTCTCCTTATTGTAAGAGAAATTTCAAATTTCTAAGCATATTAAGCTGTGGGTTCTGATATTGTTTCAATGCTTGCAGATATGCTCAGCTACCATAAGCTTTGTCAGCTAGCAAATGGGGAATTTAAACACTTGTTCCTGTGAGTTGAGTTACAACAAGCTTATCTGACTATACAAAGACCTCTCTATCATATGGAAAAACTAGAGGAGACATTATTGTTGTGTTGGCTAAAATGTTCAATCGTTTGTTTTTGTTCCCACGGTAAATAATATCTGTTTGTGCTATAATTGAAATCTATAGATTTTTTGGGGGTCGTGACTCATGCCTAATATGAGTCATATTCTGATTTTTAAAACACTTGTCTGTTATCTTTAGATTGATCTCTTTCAGAAGATATATTGAGAAATAGATTTGTTGGTTTATGTTGTATATCTTTTGTTGTGAATCTATCTTTGTAATGCAGTGATCAGCATTGCTGTACATGCAGCTTGTACTCATGCCCATGCTGATTGTGGAAGACATGTATCAGATAAATCATATTCATCCACATTATAAAAAGCCAACCTAACAAGGGAACAGCCCTTTTATTTTTCAAGTTTCAACAGGTTCTCAACCTGCAACTAATGGAATGAGTATATGCTTGCGCATTGGCTTGTAATTAACTGAAACTATTCAACCATCCTTACCCTCACAGAACCAGGCAAGACATAGGTAAGCCGTGGACAACGTCTGAAGAAATTTGTCTAGTTGAACATATTTTCAGACAAAGAACCTCCTTCGCATGAACTCTCACTCCAAGACCTCCTAACTCACATCCACGTTTTGATTTACGCACCTCAAATCATTTAACCCAAGTAATCTTTTTCTCTTTTGGATCTCTCATCGAAACACATTCTGGATTTTAACCACCGTTTCCAAGAATTCACCAGCATTTCGAGAGAAGAAAAAAAAACAATAGAAATACTACTAAGGACCAAAAAGTAGTTTAGCTGTTAAGAGTAAATTTGTGCAGCTAAAGGTTTGGTCGATAATTAGTTTCATGATTTTGTTTTTAGTTGCATGATTTTGTTTATCTAAAGAAAAAAAGGACAACTCTAAAGTTAACTACACACTAACAACTTTTTGGTTATATTTTTTGTAGACAAATTTATCCCATAGCAAGAAAACTATTTTTCCGATTAAACATTACCACATAACTATAGATGATTTGAAAACTAACCCTCTATTTTCATTAAACATTTTTTTGTTACTCTTTTTTACAAATTTAAAAACATGTGAATTGAAGAAATTTGAAAGTGAAGTTTATACTATTTTTTTAAAGGAAAATGAAAGTTTATACTATTATACAACTTTGAAGTTAATTAATTACTCATTCTGTTTCTTTGCAACTGTCGTTTGAGTACGGATTTAACGTTTCAATTTAACTGTTGTTTGATAGTTTAATGATACAATTTGTCAATCATAATCTTTCTCAATTACTCTTGCTATTTTTCAACAAAACTAATTAACTTTTTTGAACGGAATAAAACTAGTTTGTTTTTTGTTATCTGCAAATTTAAACATGATTTTGTTACCTATAATAATGGCTGCATGAAGAGTTGAAATTCTATAAATAAGATGAGTTGGAGGAAAGTTAAATTTTCTTAACTGAATAACAAAGTTAAATTTTGATTGATGTGAAGTTGAAATAAATTTTATTTTACTTTACAATTATTTAAAAAGATGTGTACAACACTTAGACCATGGACAATTGTTTGTTATGGAAGAAAGATGAAGCGTGTGAAAAAAGAAATTGTTGGAGAGATGAACAGTAACTAATGATATTTTTTTTAAGGAGTAACTAACAAGGGTTTGTTATGATGATTTATTGGAAAGAAAAAATGTGTGAAAAAAGGAATTTATTAGTAGATTAAAATGAGGGTATAGTAGGAAAAAAAGTTCAAAAAATTAATTTCCTTAATATAGTGTTATTATTCTAAAACAACACTTTAAAATGAAAGTAATATTTAACATAGGATCTGTTTGATGGTCATGATATGATATAGATAAGATAAGTTTTAATTCTATCATGTGTTTGATGCACACATGATAACAAACAATATATCTTTATTTTATCATAATTAAATGACAAAATTACTCTCGTTATTAATTAAATATTTTCAAAATGGCAAGGAAGCAATTATAATAACAAACACATGATATCATTATTTTAAAAATGACAATATATTTTAAAAATGACATGATATCATGATAATAAATAAAGAATAGATTTCTAACCGGTAGTTTTTAACCAGCCTATATTTAAGATAGAAATTACAAAGGCAAGTCATAATTAAATTATAAAATAGTTTATTTTATCATATCACTTTGGTACATCAAACACAAAATTTAAGTAAGACATGATAAGTTTGTCATATCTTGTATCTCTATTCTAGCTATCAAACAATCTTAACTTACCAACATTTTTTTTTTTAGGAAAGTTGACTTACCAACCATTGTTATTCAAATAAAATAAATATCCCCTAAAAAAATATCTGTACATAGTTTTTTTTTCCGACAAATCAAAGTTTATTAAGTAAAACTATATTTGAAAAAAAAAACATGGATAGAATATCTACTCATGTGTCTTATACAAGTACAATTCAGTTAATAGTTGTATAAACATCACATGTCAGAGCTGAGTTTTAAACTCTAAATTTACCACCTCTCTATTTTAAAAAAAATAATAATAATTTCTTCGCAAACTTAACATTTAACTCAATCATATCCAACACTATAAAAATTTCTAGTTTTATTGATGCATATTCATATATTCTGCAATAAATATATTGTATATGAATTTGTCCACAAGTTTTAGTTCTATCGATAAAAATATTTAAATTGTTAGACCAAACATCATAACCACAGTTTAAACCTTAATCTCTCGACTGACATGTGTGAATTTTAATAATCATTTGTCACTTCATGGATGTAAATAAAAATATATATCATGTATATCTAATAAAAAAATAGTGGATAGGCTCCTTGGATAAAAAATAAATAAATAAATAAGTAGCACAGCAGCTGTCGTTTTATGTGAAAAAAATAGCGATAGTTGATGAGTTTGATGTTGACGTATAAAGGCCCGACCCATAAGGCCCAACGCAAAACCCATCTGGACATACACCGCCGAGAAATAGTGAATTCGTCCACCATAATAAGAACAAAGCACGCGCCAACGATTACGAGTTTAGGGTTTCAAAATTAACTCACCATTGTAGAGCTTCTACTTCGATTTCGCTTCCAATCAGGTACTTCCGTTTTCCTCTCTTAAGCTCTAAATATTGCTCAAATCTTTCTACTATGTCAGTTGATTTTCTTTTCCTTTTCTTATTCTTATTCAAATTTCACAAACTAAATAGAAGAATCATGCTATGTTAGTCCATTGTTAGTAGTCAATGAGATTCTTTATTCTGTTGTTGTTGTACGTAGCATATATTTTTTTATGACAAACATGATTTTTTTTTTGGTTTCATTTTGTAATGTTTAAGTTCATGTTTGGATTACGGTTTGCACCTCACAAACCTCATCCTGTGGTGTTTAAACTGAGTTTCTTGCACAATTATGGTGCGTTTGTTTCACCTGAACAAAAAAATTGTTTTTGTGTTAAAAAATCTGAAGCAAACCCACTTGGGTTGGCCTAGTGGTATTGGCTTTGAGACCTTGGAGTTTGCTCCTCCTTAAGGTCTCAGGTTTGATTCTTGCCGATGTCAACTTAGGTGGACTAGTTTAGCTTCTTCAAAAAAAATCTGAAGCAATTTCTGTTTGTTTACTAGTACAAAAAAAATCACTTTTAAAAAAAAGATTTTTAACCGGTTCATGTGTTACTTCCTTTTTTATGACAAAAAAAAAAAGATTTTGGGAAAGGCTAATCCCAATAGCTTTTCATTTTAGAGTCAAAAATGATTTTTTTAAAATTCCCAAACAAACACTTCAAATGACAAAAGTGATATTTTTTATAAAAAAAAATAGATTTTTTTTTTCTGAAAAAATCCTAAACAAACACACCCTTAACTTGTTTTGCAGATTCACATTGGTTTACATTTAGACGTGGTTCTTAAGTCTCAAAGAATGGTTTAAGCATAATCAAGAAAAAACGTTTCCTTAGTGTGTGTTTGCAGGTTGGATTTTTGAGGGGAAGACATTGGAGGGTTAAGTTTATATTTTAATATACATAAGTTATTTTAAAAAAAACTGTAAGAACAACACGGTACTATATGTTCATGTATCATGTTCTTTCAATTTTTTTAAAATTTCAAATAAATATTAAAATATAGACTTAACCCTCCATAATTCAACTCGCAAACACACCCTTAGTCTCCCCATCAAACCATGGTTTGCAATCCATTATCCAAACATGCTCTGAGCTTCATTGTATGATATATTGTTGTTTAAAGTTGAATCTCCTTTATTGTAAATATGCATGTTTTCTTTTTTCATTTATAAACATGTGGTTCAGTTTCTTATTTATTATTTTTGTTCCTTTCCCCTCTCTTCCTCTGTGTATATTCGTCTCCTGACAAATAGTTATACCACAATTTAACTGGCCAAAATTTTCTGGGAAACTCTCGGCATCTAAATTTCGAGAAACTCTGAAATTCATTGATTTTGTTTTAGGTCTTTGATAGGCCTTTTGAGCATTGTTATCCTCTTGATTTTTCATTCAGAATTCTATCTTGCCTGTCTTTCTTACTGTTGTTGCTATGCTACTCCTTGGTCCATACCTCATGGAACAGTTTCAATCAAAATTCTTACTCTGCTATTCCATCTGCCACTCATACTGTTTCCACCTTACCATATTTGCAAACTCTCTTCTTTGTATGCTTCTGGCTTCTGTGCTTCCTTCACAGTTGCCCTGCAAGCTTGCTTTTCTAGATTCATAAAATGCCCGGGACAAGACAAAAAGATGCAACGGCCCAAAATTCAGAGTCACCAGGGGGAAACAGTGAACCTGAAAAACCCACAGATTCTGGTGAGCAGGTAGATCTTGACGGGGACAATGATCAAGAGGAGTCAAGCGAGGAAGAAGTTGAGTATGAAGAAGTAGAGGTGGAGGAAGAAGTGGAAGAGGAAGAAGAAGAGGAGGAAGAAGAGGAAGAAGAAGTAGAGGAAGAGAGTAAGCCCTTTGATGATGATGAGGTTGACAAAAAGAAACACGCTGAGCTTCTTGCGCTTCCACCTCATGGTTCAGAGGTCTACATTGGGGGAATTCCTCACGAAACTTCTGAAAAAGATTTAAGGGTCTTTTGTCAATCTGTGGGAGAAGTGGCAGAGGTAAGATAAATGAAATTTTTCTATACTTTTTCCCCTTCTACATGACTGTTTAAACCGATTGACTTTTGTACAGGTAAGGGTTATGAAGGGGAAAGAAGCAAAAGGTTATGCTTTTGTGACCTTCAAGACAAAGGAATTAGCATCTAAGGCTCTTGAGGAGTTGAACAACTCTGAATTCAAGGTATTTTGGCACACTTAATTATTGTCATTTTCTGTAATATT
Source organism: Medicago ruthenica (assembly GCA_018208015.1). Lineage (NCBI taxonomy): Eukaryota > Viridiplantae > Streptophyta > Magnoliopsida > Fabales > Fabaceae > Medicago > Medicago ruthenica. The sequence continues at coordinate 127,194 of WNNG01000297.1, read as the reverse complement.
TGGTGGTTATACTATTAACTGATTATTAATAAGTCATGGATGTGTGTTGTGCATTTATTACATTGGAAATTGAAGTCTTTAATTTTTTTAAAGAATAATTTCTTCATTATGAATGCTTAAAGAGTGCCTGGGGGCACTCGTTAACAAGACCCATATTTTATCCATTACATTGATTTCCTGTAGTATTTTAATTTCTAAATATTTTATCCATTACGCTGCCTGCCTGTAGTGTTATGATCTGAATTAAGTTACTCCTTTCTGAGTTTCCAGGGAAGAAAAATAAAGTGCTCATCGTCTCAAGTTAAGCATCGGTTATTCATTGGTAATGTTCCTAAAGAGTGGACTGTAGAAGATATGAAGAAGGTTGTTGCCAAGGTTGGCCCTGGAGTCATTTCGGTGGAACTGTTGAAGGTTTGCTAACAATGTTTCTATTATATGTTATGTTGCTTGATTTAACATGTGTTGTTTAATGCCTTTCCTTTTTTTGTTACTTAAACTATGAAGTGTGTTGCATGTTGGGTAATATTTGCCTTGACCTAGCTAGCTGTTTCATATTTACAGGATCCACAGAGTTCTAGCCGTAATCGAGGATTTGCTTTTATTGAGTATCACAATCATGCTTGTGCAGAATATTCAAGGCAGAAGATGTCAAACTCAAAATTTAAACTTGACAATAACGATGCAATAGTGAGCTGGGCTGACCCAAGGAATTCTGAATCATCATCATCCTCTCAGGTGACCTACTATATAAGTTTTACCAAAGATTTAAATTCAAAATTTCGTAAATCACTTCCCGCAAGTTATTGAAGAGAAAAAACTTAAGTGTAGGTTGTTATATTTGTGTTTGTGTGTGGCTGAATGGAATGCATCACATCAAGTTCCATATTATTCCACTGCCATATTTCAAACATTCCCAACAACATAACCTAGTCTACTTCCATTTCACTCCACCCCACCCCTTCTTTCAATCTTAACCTAGGCATAGACAATAGCAGAAGGTAAAAGGAAAGTACAACCCCCTTCAACTTTGCTCTAAGTACACTTTAGTGATGTAATTTTCAAAATGTGCAGGAACTTTCCCCAACTTTCATGACGTACCAGTCACTTGACTTGAAAAAAAGAGGTATATGAATGGCAGATGTTAGGCAATTTGGACAATGTACCATTATAAAACCCACTTTGACATTATCCACCGAGCTTTGAAAAATGGACAATTTTCACAACCCTGAAATTCCCTTGCGGTTTATGTCTTCCTCCAACAGACTTTTTCTAATACGTATCATGGATCTCCAAGAACATCATCAACTCTAACCACATCAACTGTCAAAGGACAAAATTGTCATGCCGATCACATGCTGACATTTTGACATGTTTCTTTAATGTCATGTGACAAATTGAAGTTTTGGGATATTCTTCCATTTATTGTAAGTGGCAAGACTAAAAAATGCTGAGTTGAGAGGGGAGGGTCGGCATTTCAGCATAAAAAAAGTTACTTTCTACATAAAATTTGATAATATTTTTGTGATTTTTACGCAAGGCAAAAGCTAGTTTATGATTATTTACAATTATAAATATTACTTTTTACCATTCTTTCTCATGACTCATCTACCATACGCAATCAAATAGCTACTTAAAGTAACTTCTCATTAAGTTTTTGAATTTAATTAAATTCTGATTATTTTGAAATGTTTAAACAAACACGGTAGAAAATCTTCAAAAGTAGATTTCTTTTAAAGCGACTTTTTTCATAAACTAATCCAAAGCAAAACAGACGCCGTATCTAACTTCCTAAAACATCTATTAGAGTATCATACCTCTCTCTACCTACATACACACAGAACAACACTGTATAGCCCAGAACAGAGCTGAATGAAGAAAGCTATTTAGACTACGGGAACAGAGACAAGACATAAAAAGGAGGACTCAGATCACTTACTGAAGTTTTTAATTTGTTTTAGTTGAATAAATTTAGAAACAAATTGGATGTATTGTGCCTTTTACCTTAACCTTAATAATGGATCACCAGTAAATTGCTAGGCTACATGATCTTATTTAGCATGGCATACGCCACTGCTTGATGCTCTATTTTTCCATTTTGTGTGCTGATTGGAGGTGACCTCTTACTGGATCAGGAAATTTGTATCTATAATACATTTATCCTCATTTTGTTGCCAACATTAATGTTTGATTACTGCGTATTTTGAAGAAGTGAAATCTTTGGTTGTATTTCATTTTATATTTTTTGTCTTTTGTCTATTTGCAACTGCAATTAGTTGAACCAAATGGTGTCCTTTCCCGTTGTTCCTAATGAATTATTGATTTCTTTTCTAGTGCATAAGCTGTAAATTGAATTATTCATACTAGATAGGTTTTATAACCGTGACCTGGTACTTAGTACAGGTGAAAGCAGTATATGTAAAGAACCTTCCAGAAAACATAACTCAGAATCGTCTGAAAGAGCTGTTTGAACATCATGGAAAGATCACAAAAGTGGCTCTCCCTCCTGCTAAAGCTGGACAAGAAAAGAGCAGATATGGTTTTGTGCACTTTGCTGATAGGTCAAGTGCAATGAAGGCATTGAAGAATACGGAGAAGTATGAAATTGATGGTACATATTCTTTCCCTTTTTGAATACTATTTTTCCAATCTCTCTTTCTCAATGACTGTGAACTGGTAACCATCAAGTTTTCTGGAATGGACAGGCCAAACTTTGGAATGCTCACTTGCTAAGCCACAAGCAGATCAGAAGTCATCTGGTGCATCAAATTCATTCAACTCTGCTGTACTTCCTGCGTATCCACCTCCTCTTGGTTATGGTATGGTTGGAAGTGGATATGGTGCTGTTGGTGCAGGATATGGTGCTGCTGGCTTTGCACCGGTAACTTGCTCTCTACCTTCTAGTTTTAGTCTTTTTTGCATTCATTATTCTAAAAAAAAATGAGGGTTGGGGCCTAGGCTAGGAAGATGCTTCCAATCAGTACACTGGCTACAATGATGTCTCACCTTCAGAAGAAACATAAAAATTCTAATTGCAAATCGTGAAAGTTTTTATCCAGTTGGGTGATTTATGTTTTGAACTGTCTCAATTTCACTGGTTGTAAGTGGTTCTGAACTTTCGGTGAATTGTTTCTTCAATTGGTTGTTGACGGGCTTATGTTCCCTCCCCTCGTCATAGGGTGAAAGAGGTTAACATCAATTCTTGGATTTAGCGTCTCTTGATTAATTATCAGTTATATTGATATTTAAGTGTTCATTTTCGAAATTTCAATGGAAAGAAAATAGTTCATTCTATTGAATATCTTTATGGGGCGAATAAGAGAGAAAATTCATTTATTAGCTTTATTAACACTAAAAGAACTTGGTGCTTATATGGTCCTCTCTTTCACTCTCTCTCTCTGATAAGAGGTCATTAAATGTGCAGCCACTGATGTATGGTCCGGGAGCAACTCCTGCTGGCATGACAATGATGCCAATGCTTTTACCGGATGGAAGGATTGCATATGTATTGTAAGTGTCATCTTGGTTTTTTATAGTTTTCTATTTGTTTATGCTCTTGCATGGTTAGGATGATGTATTATATTATTCCACTAGCATAACAACGGCTCCATCTATAGTTGAGTTTCTATCTTCTTGTTTGGTGACTGTAGGCAACAGCCAGGTTTGCAGCAGGCAGGTTTTCAACAGCACGCTCCTTCACCAGTATCCCGGCATGGTAGGAGTAGTGGTGTCAGCTCAAGTGGTGAAAAACGCAGTAACGATAATAACCGTAATCGTGGTCATGGCCGATATAATCCTTACTAATGTAATTGTTCCTACTGGTTACCTCCCCCAAAGCCGAAAATTAATCTGTGGCATGTATGAGAAAATTTGCAGAACAGGCATAGGTAAAACGAATTGTGTAGAATGTATATTTGCTAAAACTATCACCTGTTGCCTTTGCATTTTTTACCCTTTATCTTTTCCTATGATGGGAAACAATTTATTAAGCAAGATATAATCTTACTCCCATCCGTAGGCTTAGAGCAGTGGCGATGACTCACGGTACTCTTCTAGTTCAAACAAATAGGGGCTGTGAGTGAAGTTTTTTATTCTTGTAATTTGTAAGGTTAATAGATACATCTACTTATTTAAGTCTAAGATTCTACCCGGTGCCAATTTCAACAGGCTAGATTAACTTAGAAAAAAAGTCTAAGATTCAGTTTAGTATCTCCATGATTTTTTCATCGGATACAAATCCTATGAAGGGTGAGATGAAATCAATCATAACACCAATGAAACATGTGAGATATTAGAACAGTTCTCTTAGTTTGGTGTTCTGATGCATGCAGGCTTGGTCATTACACAGTTCCAAGAGAGATCTGAAGATTGACGACAAGTTATTTAGGTGTTTGAAGTGCTTAACCAGCGGTTAACATATTTGATCCACGATTTCAAGCTATTATTTAGAAACTCAATTATTTTATTTTATTTAACATTAACTTTTTCTTTTTGGGGAAAATATTAATTAACATTGTTAGATAGTCCTTTAATAAAAACATGTCATTTAATAGAACTAATCTAATTCAGTCCTAGTGGTTTACTATAGTATTCAAGAGCATTTTATGGAATTTGTCCTAGTGGTTTACAAGAACATGTCATGTTTGCAAATGTAGTTTATTTGGTGAGCTAAAAACATTGAAGGAATTATAAGAAGGTACCCAAATTGATTTAGGAAATTAACACAACCACTAATTTGATAAACATTTTCCTGTATAGAAAAATGTCATGTTCTATATAATAGTTTTTTTTAAATTGTCGTTTGTACGAGCTTAACTCAGTTGGTAGAGACATTACATAAAATATGTAGAGTTGGGGTTTGAATCCAGACACTTCACTTATTCACATTAAAAATGTGAATTTTTAGCCATTAGCTACTTGACCAAAAATAAATATTGTCGTGTGACGTCATTTGTCCTAAAAAATTGTCGTGTGACGTTCCATGCTTTATTAGAAATAAATTCTTGACTGATAAATTAAAGATTTTTTTACAGAGATTAATATATTAAAGATGAATATTATAAAAATGAGAAGGGATCTGTTGATTCTAATAGTAGTAACTCTTGTTAAGTTACTCCTTTTCGTAGACATCATATTCATTAATTCGACAATCATTTTAATATACTTATTGAGTAGAACAATGTTATAAAATTTAACAGTAAAATTTTAAAATTATATGACACTTTATCAAGTAATTTCAATTTCTTGTAAAAAAAAAAAGTAATTTCAATTTAAAGTCTAATACATTTTCTTGGTAAAAAAAATGTGCACTACCTCCGTTCAAAAGTTTTTCTTTGTCTGTTACTATAAGACTCCTTTTAAATTTTAAAGTGCATTAATTATTTTTTATCAAAATACCTTTATTTATACAAATGTTAAGACGGACACCGTATCCGTCTTTTCCGTCTTCTTATTACGCTAATGCGTATAAATTACGAACAATGTTTTTTATGAAGATTTGATTAAAATATTTTGATTTTGATTAAAATTATAGGTATCGATAATATATATTTTGCACTTTCATATTGTAACAAATTATAATTATCTTCTTCAATGATGACCACAATATAACAAATATAATATCTTTTATAAAATATAACAAATATAATATAAATTTTTATCTTTTTTAAATGACATCAACAAAATTCTTATCATCCAATTATTGTTTATGGGTATAATTGTAATGAGAAAAAGTTAAATTTTCTGAACATAAATCATTTTTTTACATAAATATAATATAAAAGAGTTAAATCATTTTAAAAGATTTAAAGGGGATAGCTAGTTCACTTGGTTAAAGTAAGATTAAAAGAGTTAAAGCTTTCTGATTCAAATCTTTACAAGAGAGAAAATACTAACATAATAATTAACATATTAACATTTGTTATTCAAAGTAGTAATAATAACAACAAAAATAATAATCAATTTTTTGAAATAGAAATTATGAATTTTCTCATTTTACGGTTTTCAATTTGGGAGGATCAAAAGTGATTATAGAGGTTGTGGAATTGATTTTAACAGGTTTGGATGATTCAAAGGAGAATTGATTTTGTTTGTAAAATTGATTTTACTTGAAGTTATAATTTATAGTTTTTGGTTTCTACCATTGATTTTAGCCTTGAATTTATTGTTTTATTGAGACGAATCTTGAATTTTTTTTACATAAATGCATCCGAACATAAATAATTTTACGTTCAACTCACTTTTATTCAGAATTAATTTTACGCAATCAATTCACTTAAAATCAATTATTTTCACCACAAGAGCAAACATAAACTAAAACTTCAAAATAAAATGTCATAAACAGGATAGAACATACCAAACATATGCTTAGTGTAGGTTTAGCCGATTTGAGCTCACAAGGAGTAAAACAAGGGAAAGAGTATTCTACTGCCTTTAGGACACTCTGAATGACATACTCCCTGAATGACATTGAAGATTAGTAACACAATGGTTCGACTCAAGCAGGGTTTTTGTTTAGAATTCCGGCATGATACATTTTCAACATTTGAAACAAAGCTATTGTTTTTTTTTTTTTTTTTGAAAGAAAGAGAAACAAAGCTATTGTTGAATTGGTAAACAAATGAAACCGGATTATGCTTGAATTAGTAAATTAAAAATAATTGAAATATTAAGAAATCAACGGATTGTGCTCGAAATAAGTAATTAAATCTATAGATTAGTAGTATGAACTATGAAGTATAATGTTCCACATAAAGCATTGCGGGAGAAAAATCTTGAAATTCAGGATCTTCAAAGACAAAATAACCAAAGAAACAAATCTTTTAGCTTCCTCCTCACAGATATCCATTTCTTCACATAGTAACTTCCTATGTACAACCTTCAAATAGGTTTTACTAATTAACTGTGAACTCTGAAGCTGTGACATGAAAGGACCACATTCTGCATTAAGAATCGCAAAGAACTCGAGAGGCTAAATCCAAATGCTGCACTCAAACATAGATATCATGTTAGACAATAATGTTCCTAGTTCCTACACGACAAGCAGGGAAGCCAATTAGCAAAACAGTAAAGAAAAAGATATGATTAAACAGGCGACATGTTTAACAAACAGCTAAATAATGTCATAGTTCAAGTTGACAAACAAAGATCAATTTCCCTAAGTCCTCATTTGAAAATAAGATATAAATGATCATCAACAGATTGATCCAACCATATGATCAAACAGGTAACATGTTTAACAAACAGCTAAATAACCATTTAGCAATCATATACCAGTTCAGCACTGACTAGAGGAAGACAAAATGTGCCAACTAGGTTTTCCAAGCTATCGAGGATGGAGGTGTGTGGGTTTTCATCAACGCTCGCAAGGATATTCTATAAAATAAGGAAGGAGAGTCAAAGCTTACAACTTACTCACTACTTTCACACCCAACTTTTTATAAAAAAATATTAAGTTCGTATAAATTAGTATTTAACTTCAATCGAGATTATGGATTCTGACACACACACGACTTTCTATGATGGCCACTTCCACCCATTTTCACAACAAACTAGTGCTCTGGTTTAATATGACTCGTGTATCATGTGTAAATAAATGCACGCACACAGTATAATTTCGTAGTTTAAGTTTAACCTCTAACTCTGACCATTTTTCATTTCCAAAACTAAGGATCATGAACATTTGACTGTATTGATGCACTTGTAATATTCCATAGCAAAATTGTACTTTGTCAGAAACGCACATTCAACTGTACATGTACTCAAAACCAAAAACAATGGAGATGCTACTGATGCACATGTAACCACTGGAGAAACCTTAAGATTTGCATATAACTCAACAAGAATAAGATTGCATGCATCATGGAATATTTTGGTTTGTAGCTAACAAAAAGACTAAGAAAATTTAGGAAAAATTTGAACATGCATAAATAAAATCACAAGTAAAGCATAAACCAGTAGCTCCATAAATGTATACAGCCTAATAAAGCATGTATCCAATAGTTATAATATGTAGTCTAAAGCTTCGATGCCAAAAAGAACTACACAAAACTGATTTTATAAATGCTTACTTGCTCCGCTAATTTTTTTTTACATCCAGCGAGCAAAGTCTTTTGGTGGTTCAATCCAGAAGTTCTCAAACGTATTTGGTTCTACCCTGTCACGACATTGCTTACTGGGATAATATCTATGGTCATCAAGAGAGAATGATATGCAACGCTTTCCATAGAAACGGACTTTTGGGAAGTAGACACTGTTTCTCATTATTCCAGTGACGTAAGTCCTAGAATAAGATGACAAAAAACTAGCAAAAAGTGTCACTCCATCTAGTGTTCTCACCTCTTTCCATTCCATCAGTGTCAGATCTAACTTGAAAATTATTGGGTCCTCACCACAACATATAAGAACTACAAATATATTTCCTTTGTGCTCTATCATAAATTTCTCTTTCGACCAGTTTTTGGCAGTAGAACTCTCTACTAGGCATTTGGGCGGAGGTACTTCGAGAACACTCCAAGTGCATTCAAGTGGGTCAAACACCCCTAGCCAACCAGTGTGGCTCAGACAATAAAATAACCCATTAGAAAAGACAAGCTTATCGCACATGCTACAGGAAAATACCACGTCATAATTAACAGTGGTCCATTCTTTTGCCCCAGGATAACACATGCTTATAGCTACAACACTAGAACCAACACGCCCGAAAATTAATATAACACATCCAGTTGATGTTGGAGCACAAGAGAAGGCAGCAGTTTGATATGTCCTGTCAAACCTTGGCAGTGTGATCAGATCCCTAGTAAAGGGATTAAAGAGAGAAAAAATGTGATTTTCGTTCAATCTCCGCCAGTTCTGCCGGTTTAGCAGTAACCAACCATCTTTTGTATAGCAAACACGACATCCATCCAACTCTGGCAACTCAAGGGAATAGGTCTTACGCTGCACAGGGTCATAAAAATCATAACAATTACCAATTTTTGGGAAATACATAAGCCAAGGGGATTGGTCGACTACACGTACAGAACTAGCAACCGAACACCATCTCTTGCAAACAGCTGAAGCACGAATATTATCCCCAACATCCAATCCAGACAAAAACAATTCTAAGACTTCGACAGGGAGATCAGCCCATGTTTGCAGCTCCAAATTGTTACTTTTGACTTCAGCAGTAGCTCTTCTATTGTCTTTGATTCTACTTAATAAGATAAGTATTAGATATACATGTGCAAGACTAAAGTTGTAAAATTAAAGAAATGAAGTTAGCTAGCACTAGCAGGAAGATTAAAAAAATTCAGAACTTGTTAACTAGAACAAAAATCCATCCCACCAAATATGTTTATCAATCTAAACTCTCAAATGAAGAACTATAGAGCAAAATGAAAAGTAAACAGAACAGTAACATTGAACGAATGTACATGTAAACTCCTCCACAATCATCAACTTAAAAATGTACAATAAAGCTAGTCATGGTGTAACAGGAAATATAGATGAAAAATTTGATCCAATTGGAGATAAAAATCATACATTATTAACACTTAGAAGTAAGCACAATCAAATAATTGAGAGTGGTATGAATATGATATATATAAACCCTAGCAATAATAATAATATGTATGTATGGGGTTAGGTTAGGGATTAAGAGAACTTACGATGATGATTTCGACTTCTTTTTCCTTTTCCCCGACATCATGCGAATCTTGAGTTGCTTGCTTTGCTACCCAAAACGGCAAAATAAACAAAAATGTTAAGGAGTGAAGACACGTGCGAGTGATCCCAATCTTTATCTTTATCTTTATCTTTATAATACTAAATGTTAGGTAGCCTTGACCTAACTCTATGACTAACCCTAATAATTGAACCGTACACCAAATGCTATCACAACACATGTTTTACCACTCGGCCACCTAAGTTTCTACTGAAATAATCTTGCTTGCAAAATTAATATGCAACATTTATGCCATTTTCTCATTTCTTATCTCATCCACATTCTTTCTCTATACTAATGAATTAAAATTATAATTAATTAAATTGAAACATCACTTCCTCCACGTTCTTATTATAGAACCACTATTACCGCGGTAACTACCTCATGTTATTATTAACTTCCCGCTATAACTTCCCACCATGCCTTTGGGATTATAAAAATATATGATTTCAGGGTATAATATACGAGTTTAAGCTAGCTAGAATTTTCTCTTAGAGAAAATTTTAAATCCAAAAGGATTATAAAAATATATGTATCATAAGAAATTCTATAAGAAAAAGTTTTTGTTACTAACATTGTAAAGGAAAAACCTTTTTTTAGTTTTGTATAAATCGATTGCATGAGAAACACATGATGACATGTTTTTTAACCTTTTCATATATCTAATTTTTAGTTTTAAAAAAATTTATGAAAAAACTCTTACTAAAGATCAAACTAGATATCATATGCTACCAATTCACAACTCTTACCACTAGAGCACTGATGTTTTTGATGAAATGTGATTGCTTCACTTTTATATATTCAACACAAATCTCGGATCATCTTTCTTTTAATTTCACAATCCCTAAATCATTTCTCACTCACTTTCATCTCTCTCACCATCGTGCAATTAAACCTAATAACCTTAATCCCGCCCTTTTTGGCGGACCTTATTAATTTTTATAAAAAAAAAGGTCTGCAAGGAATTGAATCAGGTAGCACATGATAACACTTTAAATCTTTTACCACTTTTCCTGAAAGAATATTGCTTCCAAAATGAATATACCGTACTAAAGGTCTTTTTTTTTTACATTTTTTTAAAGCCATTAATTATTGCAGTTCCTTTTTATTATTTTTTTTCTTTCGGTTACACAAAGGAGTTTCTGTTAATTATTTTTTTCTTTCTTTCGATTACTACATAACAGTTCTTGGTGCATGCATTTATATATATTTTTTCTTTTGATTTGTCATTTTTATTGCAGTCCATCTTTTGTTTTTGTTGCTTTTTGAAGTAGTTTGATAATATAATATTAAATGTAACTATAAAAATAATAATATAACCAATTTGATAGTTATATATGAAACTCTACAAAAACCCTTGCATCGGAAGGGTTAGAGTCTAATTTGATCAAATAGAATTAACCCTTTCAGTTTCAGTGACCAACAACGCAAGTACTCATCCAATGGAGGTACGACACATACTCGTGAAACATGCGTTAGGCTTCACGGTGGTATTAGGTATAAGTATAACTAATATATATTTTTTCTATTAGTGAGATACTATCAATTTTTTTAACGTTTGTGAATTCCACAAAAGTAATAATTTTGTGATTCAACTCTAGTAGAAAATGATACACCAATTGACATACTCTTTTACATACTTAATTCTTGCTTATGTGGAACGTAGTTTTTTAAATTAAAATTGATAAAATCTTTTTTAAAATTGATAATGTTTCAACAAAGATTAAAACGGTTAACCAAATATCATTTGGATGAGATGATAGTAGATCTCTTTCGACTTAATGAGAGATCGGGTATTTAAATACAACACTTAAAGATGTAGCAATGTTAATTTCATTGAGTGAGAGTTTTGTCATTCCTTGCATTTCTACCCGACTTGAGAGATTATTGTCTTCAATTACGCATAGAGGATACCCATTTCACACTAAAAAGATTAAAAGAGTTGGTTTTTTTTAGAGAGTTGGTTTTATTATCGATTGAAAAATCTTTATAATACTAAATGATATTGATTATGATAATTAAATAAACGCTATTGCATCTCAAAAAGCGAGAAACATAAAATTTACATAATTTTATTTTTTAAAAAATATGAATTTTAAAAGACCATATTGTTAGAGTTGGCTTTAGGCCTCAATATTGGTTGAGACGGCCCTAATGGTTTATCGTCGCTAAAAGGAGCGGCAACTGTGATGTTATCACCATCTCTTTTACTATCTAATACACTACTTGTTCCCTATCTATTTGATAAGTTGTTATTGGTGAGTCAAGTTAAAAAAAAATATTTGAATTGTGATGTGCTCACTTATCCCCTCCTTTTGTTTCCTTTAAGATATTCTCACCAATTAAATCAGCGTTGGCCGAACGCAACACGATTTGGTCTATGATAGTCATTTTTCCCATTCTTATTATCTAGACACGTTTTCTTTTTTTGACTATATTATCAAGACACGTTAAAATAATGTATTTGTTGCAAAAAAATTTTTTTTTGCGGAGACAAAAATATAATATATTAAAAACTAATACTATGAAATGACTGATTACACTTGAAATATATGAAATAGTAAATAATATAGATTAAATTGAACTAATTAGTATTAAAAAAATTAAAATCAATAAATAATAGATTAATGCAATATATCATATTTCTGCAAAAAAAAACATATTAATAATAAAATAAATTAAATAAGTATTAAAATACATGTGGTTTGATTCAGCTTGGTTTGGTTTTAAAAAATCAATCTAAAATTTGATCCGAGTGGTATTCACAAAATAACATCTAAACACATCCAATATTTTTTTTATTTTTTGTGAATTTTTATTTTTTTTTAGATCGGTTTGTGGTTTTAATTTCGATCAGTTTGGATTTGAAGACCCCCATAAGTTCATTATTAGATCACAGTGTTAACAAATTACGGATTAATATTTGTTTATTAAAAAGAAACTTGATTGAGTCAAATTGTTAATTATTACTAACCTTCAAGTGTTGTAACACAAATAGAATACTCTTATAACCAAAAAGAATTAGAATACTCTTCCCCTTGTTTTACTCATATGATGAACTCAAGTCTTTATTGGCAAAACTTGTCCTCTATACTTCACAATAAAATGTCCCCAGAAGAATAGAACATGTACCACACATAGGTTCCAACTGAAGTCCACCATATATTTTCAACATTCAAACGAAGTTGGCAAATGAACAGAACTGGAAGACTAATAATAAACGAAATACTAAATCGACCGACCGTGCTCAAAATAAAGATTATGTCTATAGATTAGTAGTATAAACTCTAATTTCCAGCTAAACAATGTTGGAGAAAATCTTTTTGTCTCCTCCTTACAGATATCCATTCCTTCACATATATCAGTTTTCATGCAAATGTTAACCTCCTATATGTACGACTTAATAAGTTTTACTAATACCAACAGCCAAAGAGCAGTAATGATTAACTCCAAACCTGTGAGATGAAATATCCACTTGCTGAATCAAAATGCTGCATTCAAACATAGATATCTTGTTAGACAATGATCTTCCTCCATATACGACAAACCAGAGAAAATTTTACTATACTCAAATGTCTATTTCAATTTGACAAACCAAGATCAATTTCCTCAATCCTCATTTGAAAATAAGATATAAATGAATAAATGATCATCAACAGATTTATCAAACAAATGATCAAAGAGGCAACATGTTTAACAAACAGCTAAATAACCATTTAGCAATCACATACCAATTCAGCACTGAGTTTTTAATGAAATATAAAAATAGGCAACATGGGGGTGTTTGGGTTTTTATCAAAGCTCCCAAGGACATTCTATAAAATAAGGAGGGAGAGTCAGAGTCAAAGTGATTCACTTACAAAATATTAAGTTTACAACTTGACAATTTTCACACCCAAATTTTTATAAAAAATATTAAGTTTGTATAAATTAGTATTTAACTTTAATCGAGATTATGGATTCTAATGCACACACATGACTTTGTCTATGATGGTCACTTCACCCATTCTCACAACAAACTAGTGCTCTCATTTAATATGACTCGTAAGGGTTAAATAAGTAAATGGTCCCCCTAAATACATCAACATTTGATTTTAGTCCCCCTAAAACTTTTCTTAGGTTTTTGGTCCCTCTAAAATTTTTCATCCATGATATTGGTCCTTGCTGTTAACTCCTCTTTAACGGTGCTGACATGGCAACGCCACATGTGCATACCAAATGATGTGGCACTGCCACGTGGATTTTTTTTACATGCTGACGTGGAATTTTTTTTTTTTTTTTTTAAAAATTAAAAAATATGATTTTTTGTTTGAACATTTTTAGTAAAAAATAAAATAAAGGTTTGATGTTAAAAAAATAAGGGTTAAATAAGTAAATGACCCCCCTAAATATATCAACATTTGATTTTGGTCCCTCTAAAATATTCCTTAGGCTTTTGGTCCCTCCAAAATTTTCTATCAATGAAATTAATCCCTACTTTTTTGTCAACTCATGTCTAACCTTCATATTTTTTAATGAAATTTTCCAGAAATGGATATAATATTATGATAATCTCTCCCAAAAAAAATTGGAATTTTTTAACAAAACATGAATTAAATATGATTTTTTATGTTTTTGGTGCTAAAAAATTCATATTAAATTCATGTTTTGATAAAAAATTCTAATTTTTTTTGGAAAATATTGTCATAATTTTCTACCAATTTCTGGAAAATTTAATTAAAAAAATATGAAAGTTAGACATGAGTTGACTAAAAAGTAGGGACTAATTTCATGGATGAAAATTTTTGAAGGGACCAAAAGCCTAAGAAATATTTTAGGGGGACTAAAATCAAATGTTTGTATACTTAGGAGGACCATTTACTTATTTAACCCAAAAAATAATTGACCTTAAATTTCTTGTTTTAAATTTTTTTTTGTTTGTACATGGAACAGGTTATTAAAAATATATTTACTTCCTTAATTATATTTACTTCCTTAATTATTTTTATTTGACCTTAAAAATATACTTCCTTAATTATATTTACTTCCTTAATTTTTTTTGTTTGACCTTAAAAATATATTTACTTCCTTAATTATTAAAAAAAAACTGAACGTCAAAAGAAAGAAAGAAAGCAAAACACGATTACAGAGAAGGAGAAAGAAGAAACGCTAAATTCCTAAACCCTAAATTCCTTTTCACTCTCAATCGATTCACTCTTTCTCACCCAGATCCATTTTCGATTCACTCTCACTCGCCCAGAACAAATCAAATGCAATCTCTATCGCCAAAATCTCGTTTTGGTTCGGTCTCTCTCACTAATCTCTCTTGCCGCCATTGTTGAGAAAGCTTTGAGGACGAAAGGTTTGAAGGTGGTGACGAACTACCGACTCTTGTGCGATTCAGTCTCTCTATCTTGAAAAGGTGAGATTTTTAACATTTTTAATGTTGTTTTGGTTCCCACGGTGAGCTTTACAGTGTCGTTTGTCTCCCACTGTGAGCTTTACCATTTTTTATGTATTGTGGTGGGGTATAGTTAGATTTTTTGCTTTCTGGCATTGTTAAACATGTGGGTTATATTTTTGTTTGTTCTGTTTTGTATTTAAACATGTGGGTGATATTTTTGTTTGTTCTGTTTTGTATTTAATGTTTGACCTTTGGAGTGTGTGAGTAGTCTATGTATTTACGTCGTATGTATGTCGTATGATTGTATTTTTTGCGTGTTGTACCCATATGGTATTTTTGTGTGTATTTACTCAGATTCTTTTCACATTCTGCAGCTTATGGGTATGTTTAAAGTTGTTTTCTATACAAAGGGTTTTTTTGTCAAAGACCCAAACTTAAGGTATGAAGTAGGTGATGTGTTTGCATATGATCAAATAGATGGTGATACATGGTTTTTGTTTGAGGCACGTGATATTCTGCAGCAAATGGACAATACTTTTGATCTAGATACTGTTAGATTATGGTGGAAACACGATGGTGGATCTTTCGATACAGACCTTAGGTTATTTAGAAGTGATGTTGATGCTTGTCTAATGTCAAAATGTGCTGAGAAAAACAAGTGTGATATTGAAATATATGTTTAACAAAAAGTGAGTGAAGAAGATGTTTCTAGTGGTCCTATATGTGTTGAGCAACTAGAGGGGGAAAATAAAGGAAAAGTTGTAGCTAATGGTGATGACACAAATGAATACACAGATGATGATAGCAATGATGATTCAGTTAAAGGCATTCAGTTTGATGATAGTGAAGAAGACAGGATGACTGAATTTAATGATGGATTTGATGATGGATTTCATCCTAGCTTGAATGAAGAAATAACATCTTTGGTACCTGGTTTGAATGAAAACAACTCTGATGCAATCCATGTAGTTGATGGTGGGACACCTAATTGTATCAAGGGCATAAGGGATACATCTCCTAAAAATCCTGAACAACCAATACGTCATTTAATTATGCCTGAATTAGACGCACAACATGTCATAGATGATGACTATATGACGGATGAGTTGGATAGTGCAGATGAAAATGATACTGATAGTGAAGGAAGACCTCCTATAGTGAGGTACAAAGAGGAAGATATGTGCAAGACATTTAAGTTCAAAGTTGGTATGGAGTTCTCATCACTAGCCCAATTCAAAGAAGCTATTTTGACCCATAATGTGTTGAATGGGAAAGAAGTCAAATTTGTCAAGAATGATGCACGTAGATGTAGGGTGCAGTGCAAGAAAAAATGTGGCTACGTTATATTGTGCAGCAGGGTTGTTAGGTCAACCACATTTAAGGTGAAGACACTATTCTCTAAACACAAATGTGGTCGAAGTTTAACCAACAAAAATGCCAAGGCTTCATGGGTTTCAAAGGTGATTGAAGACAAGATGAAGATTCATTCAAAAATGAACATAGCTGAGATTGTAAGTGATGTCAAGACCAACTATTCTATTGAAATTCCAGCATGGAGGGCATTAAGGGCAAGACAACTTGCAAAGAAGGCTGTTGAAGGGGATGCAAGCAAACAATACAGTTTGCTATGGTCATACAGTGCTGAGCTAAAAAAGGCAGGTATTGGAAATACATGCAAGCTGGAAATTGAACGTCATGGTCCAGGTTTGCAGCCACGATTTAAAAGGTATTACATGTGTTTGGATGGTTGTAAAAATGCAATAAAAAATGCTTGCAGACCTTTTATTGGATTAGATGGATGTCATTTGAAGAATAAATATGGTGGGATTTTACTTGTTGCCATTGGAAGAGATCCAAATGACCAATATCTTCCGACAACTTTTGCTGTTGTGGAAAGTGAATGTAAAATTCTTGGAGTTGGTTTATGACACTATTACTTGAAGACATTGGTGAAAGAAGATGGTGTTTCATATCTGACCAACAAAAGGTAATTATTATTTTAATCAAGCCGCGTCTTTTAATTTGTAATTTAATTAGTTAGCACCATTTAATTTGTATTACAATTTCTTACAGGGATTGGTTCAAGTTTTTGAAGAACAATTGCCAGGATTTGAACACAGATTTTGCTTGAGGCATTTATATGCCAATTTCAAAAAGAAATTTGGTGGGGGTACTTTGTTGAGGGACTTGATGATGGGTGCTGCTAAGTCAACCTATTTTGAAGCATGGGAGGAGAAGATGTTAAAGATAAAAGATGTTAAAGAAGAGGCTTACAACTGGTTAAATGCTATTCCTCCAAAAAAATGGTGTAAGCATGCATTTCCTTTTTACTCTCAGTTTGATGTGCTTATGAACAATCTAAGTGAGTCTTTTAATGCTACTATTTTGCTTCAAAGAGATAAGCCGATAATTACTATGTTTGAATGGATTAGAACTTATTTAATGGTTAGGTTTGCTACACTTAGGGAAAGGGTTAATGAATATGGAGGTGTAATTATGCCAAAACCATTGAGAAGGCTTGATAGGGAGATTGAAAAAAGTGCAAGTTGGGCGGCAATATATAGTGGGGGTATGACTTTTCAAGTAACCACTTCCCTTGTTGATGTTGTACCAACTCAATGTGCTACCACTACAAATGTTGATGTTGGACCAACTCAATGTGCTACCACTACAAATGTTGATGTTGTACCAACTCAAGCAAGTCAGACAATTGCACACAAAAAAAATGGGTATGCTTAAAATTGGTTTTGTATTTGATTTTAGTGTTTTTGTCACTCTTTTTTTATTGTGTATTTTTTTTTATGGATTTAGTCGCTGGTTTGTGACTCTATTGTGATGTTATGTTAGGGGAGACCTAAAGGGAGCAAGCAATCTAATTCTAAACCAAAGGAACCTACAAAGAAAAAATCTAAAAAAGGAGAAAATGTCACAGATGAGGTCATTGAAACTATCTCAGAACCTGTTCAACAAGAAGTTAGTTCACGTATAGATCAACTTCTCACCGAAGAAATTGATCCCGATGTACTAGCTTCAATATTATTAGAACTTGAACCGGTTTTAACACAAGCAGAAATTGTCCCTGCTGGATCTGCTATTACGGCATCACCTGCTGAAGGTGTTGCCGCTGTTTCTGATGTTACCGTTGTTTCTGCTGTCATCGCATCACCTGCTGATCGTATTGCCGCTGTTTCTGATGGACAAGTAATGTTTTTTTAACATTATCTTGATAAAAAAAAATGGTTAATTGTTTGATTTATATCATAACGTATGTGTTGATTGTTTTTAGGTAAACAAACCAAAGCTACTACCAAAGAAGAGGAAGATGAAGACCTGGGAAGAAATTAGCAAACATCTCACACAATGAATATTGGAATATTATTAGCTTGAAGTTGGTCCTGTAAAATATCATGTGTTTTTTTTTTTGAGACCTAGGTCCAAATACCCTATTTTGAGGTCTATTTTAATGTGATCTATGTTGAAACCTTGAAGGTACAAACAATTGTATGTGTTAATTTGTTTTTAAGGTTTTGTGATGGAACCTTGTAGGTCCAATACCTTAATGGCATATATTTAAGGCATATGTTCAATCTTAAGGATGCCAATTTTAAGGCATATATTTTGCTTGTTTTCTCTAGCTTATGTCCAATTTTAAGGCATAAATTTTAAAACAAGAAATGTAAGTCAATTATTTTTTTAACATCAAACCTTTATTTTATTTTATTTTTACTAAAAACGTTCAAACAATAAATCATATTTTTTATAAAAAAAATTAAAAATTCCACGTCTCTACATCATCACGTAAAAAAATTAAAAAATTCCATGTCAGCACGTAAAAAATTTAAAATAAAAAAATTTAAATTTTTTTTTTAAAAAAAAAAAGAAATTCCACGTCAGCATGTTAAAAAAATCCACGTGGCAGTGCCACATCATTTGTTATGAACATGTGGCGTTGCCACGTCAGCACCGTTAAAGAGGAGTTAAAAGCAGGGACCAATATCATGGATGGAAAATTTTAGAGGGACCAAAAACCTAAGAAAAATTTTAGGGGGACTAAAATCAAATGTTGATGTATTTAGGGGGACCATTTACTTATTTAACCCTTAAATAAATACATGCACGCACCCAATATAATTTCGTAGTTCAAGTTTAACCTCTAACTTTGACCATTTTCCATTTCCAAAACTAAGGATGATGAACATTTGACTGTAATGATGCACTTGTTATATTCCATAGCAAAGTTGTACTCTGTCAGAAATGCACATTCAACTGTACTCAATACCAACAACAACGGAGATGCTACTAAAGCACATGTAACCATAGGAAAAACCTTAAGATTTGCATATAACTAAACAAGAATAAGATTGCATGCATCATGGAATAATTTGTATGTAGCTAAGAAAAGACTAAGAAAATCTAGAAAAAATTTGAACATGTATAAATAAAATCACAAGTAAAGCATAGATCAGTAGCTCCATAAATGTTTACAGCCTACAAAAGCATGTATCTGATAATTATAATATGTAGTCTAAAGTTTCAATGACAAAAAGAAATGCTCTACACAAAACTGATTTTATAAATGCTTACTTGCTCCGCTAATTTTTTTTACATCCAGCCAGCAAAGTCTTTTGGTGGTTCAATCCAGAAGTTCTCAAAAGCATTTGGTTCTACCCAGTCACGACACTGCTTAGTGGGATAATATCTATGGTCATCAAGAGAGAATGATATGCAACGCTTTCCATAGAAACGGACTTTAGGGAAGTAGACACTGTTTCTCATTATTCCGGTGACATAAGTCCTAGAATGAGATGACAAAAAACTAGCAAAAAGTGTCACTCCATCTAGTGTTCTCACCTCTTTCCATTCCATTAGTGTCATATCTAACTTGAAAATTATTGGGTCCACACCACAACATATATACAAATATATTTCCTTTGTGCTCTATCATAAAATTCTCTTTCGCCGAGTTTTTTGGCAATAGAACTCTCTATTAGGCATTTGGGCGGAGGTACTTCGAGAACAGCCCAAGTACGTTCAAGTGGGTTAAACACCCCTAGCCAACCTGTGTGGCTCAGACAATAAAATAACCCATTAGAAAAGACAAGCTTATCGCACATGCTACAGGAACAGACAAGTTTAGCATCTTTTGTATAGCAAACACGACATCCATCCAACTCTGGCAACTCAAGGGAAAAGGTCTTACGCTGCACAGGGTCATAAAAATCATAACAATTACCAATTTTTGGGTAATACATAAGCCAAGGGGATTGGTCGACTACACGTACAGAACTAGCAACCGAACACCATCTCTTGCAAACAGCTGAAGCACGAATATTATCCCCAACATCCAATCCAGACAAAAACAATTCTAAGACTTCGACAGGGAGATCAGCCCATGTTTGCAGCTCCAAATTGTTACTTTTGACTTCAGCAGTAGCTCTTCTATTGTCTTTGATTCTACTTAATAAAACAAGTATTGGATATACATGTAACAAACGAATTTAGTTAGCAGGAAGATTAAATTCATCCCAACAAATATGAATTTGAAGATGAAACATGAAATATTTCATACAATTGGTAATCATCAAAGCGCAACATTAGCATAAACCCTAAACGAAATATAACATTTCAATGCTCAACAGTTCAAGTAATCGATATCGAGGAAAAAAATTGAGGTAGAAAGTTGAATTATAATTATAATTTCGGAATGAAGAGAACTTACGATGATTTCGACTTCCTTCTCCTTTTCCCCGACATCATGCGATTGATGAAGTTGGGAGAGAGTTTCTTGCGCGATAAAAATGTTAGGGGTAAGAGTCACTTTGGTAGTGTAACAAGCAGTCACGTATCTAAATATCAAAAGTAATATGTTATTAAAATATTTCCCTAAAATAACCCCTCAATGTTCACGATAACTAATAAATACGTATAAGAACTGATATGTCAATAAGTAAGTATATTAAATGACTGATATGACAATACTAATGAAATATTTAAATATCAATGACTATTTTGTGTAACGAAGTGCACAATCATTGACTAATTTAAAATTTCGATACAAAGACTATTATGGCTACTCTCGTTACACATTCATGGACTAAAATGACTATTACTCCAAAATGTTATGTATCTCAAATGGGTTGGACTGACAACATAAATGGGTCGGCCCAACCCATTTATAATTGGACTGTTGAGCCATGGGCCAGCTCGTCCCAGCCTTTTTTTTAATTATTCAATATTTTTTTATGTCTTTTTCATATATTAGTTTCTCATATTTATCTATTTGCTAAAATATGATTGTATGAATTTAGAAGTGTAAATAATTTTTACATTAACATTGAATATTAATTAAATTTTAGATTTATTCCTTCAATTGAATCAAATTAATAATTTATAATCTATAAACTTTAAAACTTTTAGTTAAATTTATCCATTTTTATTAAGTTTACTTATTTAAATATCTTTTTGTTAATAATTTTTTTCTGGTTACAAGGATAAAGGAAAGAAATAAATAAACAGAAAGGCATGAACAAAAGAAAGAAGAAAACAGGCTAAACAGGCCTACAAATAATCCCTAGGGAAGAAGGTTCCCCAAGCGTCATATCTAAGCAAATCGCTCATTCCCTCAGGCGCAGACAGGTGGATAGACAGTGCACAGTCGGAAGAAGCTCTCAGCTTAGCCAAAAAATTAGCGCATTGGTTACCCTCCCGCATAGTGTGAAAGATAGAAGAGTTGCTGGAGGATAACAGATCATTTATGTCATGAATGAGAGCAGCATAAATGTGGTATTTCATGGCAGGACCAGTAATGAGATTGAAGCAGAGAAGGGAATCTGTATAACACACGAAATCATGAGTATCCATGTCTCGAGCCAACAGTAAACCATGGTAGATAGCTGAGAGCTCAGCAAGTAATATGTCATCTGAATTAGGAATGAACCCAGAGAAACCTGAAAGGTAGAAACCTGCAGAATTTCTAATAAAAATTTCTTAATAATTTTTATTAATAATTTTGAAATTGGTTGATAATTTCTTAAAAAAAATATTATTGTTTAACCAAAAACCAAATGAAAATGTCGATAGTGGGCTAGCCTGACCCACCCAATTTTGAAAGTTGATGTTCCCACTTCAGCATTTGCTATGAAACACCAGAAAATTACACATTTATTTCCAACGGCAGTTAACTGCCGTCGGATCTACGCTTTAAAAAATGTCACAACGGCAGTTAACTGCCGCTGAACAAGACATAACGGTAGTTAACTACCGCGGGTAAGTTTTTTAGCAATTTCAAAAGTAGGAACAACAACTTTCCCCATTTTTTGTATGGGCTAAATGGGCTAGGGCAAAAGCCCGAGTGCATTAGGGCAGGTTGTTTTGAGGCCCAGTTTGTCCCAAAATATTGGCTAATGGGGCGGTCTATTAGTTACGATTAGAGCGGCTTGCTCAACCTCTAGAATAAATTGATCAAAAATTAATAGAGAGTTGTTTTTCCCACTTCATGGAAAGTTAAGGAACACCAATATTTTACGTTTTTAACCCCATCGACAGTTAACTGCCGATGAAGTTAAAAACGTAAAATACTGGTGTTTTTTATCTTTGTATGAAGTGAGAAAAACAATTCTCAAATTAATATCCAATATGATCTAATAAATAATGATATGGGCATAACTCCAAATAGTTTTTGGAATTGAAAGTTACGATCAGAGCGGCTTTTTAGAAAATTGAGGGCTCGCATAGCATTCTCTTGAAAGAAAAGGCAACTCAGCTCAGCACCTCATTGTTTGACCAAATTAACCCTTTAAACGCCAGATTATAAATTTGGATATGAGATGTACGTACCTCGTGTCCCTTTATTGAATGAAGTTTTTATTTTATTTTATTTTAAAAAACTCTTATGCTGCTTATAGATAATCCATTCCAAGGGAGAAAAAATTGGTGCCTTGTGTAATATGCATGTTATTTCAAATGTGTACATATTCACGTGCAATGACATCATGTCGTGGTATAATCACATCATACATATGGATTCACATAATCAAATCTGAACACGGTGGGCAAGTGAATCATGTCTCCTACGATACATCAATGGCCTTAATTAGATTTCAAAATAATATGGACCGAACGATTTAAGTTACTTCAATCAATCGGTTATCAAGTGTGGAATGGGCTTATGATGTTATTGTGTATTTTCTACACCATAGCATTTTTTAAAAATAATTTAATAACATGAATAATTTGTTTTCTTCGAAACTTTCTCATTCTCTTCCTCTTTCTCACCTTCATTAACAGACACATCTCCAAATACATTCACACCAGGAAAAAAATGGAAAAAAAAACTCATCCATTTTCAAGAAAACAACCTCTTACAACAAACCCAGTAAATTTAAATCTCCTTCAACAAATCCTTCAAGGAGAGGCAGTGTCCCATGGATGCTTATCATATACTAACAACACCTCGTTAATATTTTGGGTCTAGATGCTTCTTCTTCTTCCCCTCTTTCATTGGATTTGTATTTCTTTTCTTCCTTCTATAAACTAAACTATTTCTATCTGATTTATTTCTCTCATAAAAACCAATCCAGTATCATTCCAAAATTCATCGGTGTTCTCTAATTTAAAATATCATTCTTTTTTGTTTTTCAAAATGGAACCCGGTGTAAACATAAATAAGATAAATCAACCCAAAGATTAATTAACATGACAAAATCTGGGATTCTCATATTTTGGATTGTGAATTTCCATTGAACATCACTCTAGCGATTGGTCAAACTACTAAGCAACAGATAATTTCAATTCAAGTGAATTTTCCATCTCAATGAGAATTATTGTGCAATAACTTGATTCTGTGTTGAAAGAATTAAAAAAAAACTGCAGAAAAACGACGTTACATTGTGGTTATAGATTAGAAGAGGGAGGACAACTTTGAATGAGATAAACCATGAAAATTGTAATATAGATGTACAACAGACGACGAGAAAAGGTCGATATTGAGTGAGAATAGGGACTGAGAGCCTTCGGCGAGTAGACGGTGGCGGTGGATCGACGACGGCGACGAGTGGATGCACTGCTGGGAAGAGAGCGACGACGAGTCGACAATGGCGGTGGATCCACAACAGCGAGGAGCGGAGGCACCGCTAGATCAAGTGGGACGACGAATGAATAGTGTTGGTGGTTCGCCTGCCGACGAGTGAGTCACAGCAGGACCAAGTGGTTTTGTTGAGTTGGATCAAAAAGTTTGGAAAAAAATAGAGGAAGGATATAGTGGAGGCACCCTTACCATACACTTGCCAAAAATTCCTAATGCACGGTAAGCGACATGTTAAGGTCGCGCACTGTAGAACGCGCCCTAGTTTCATTTTGTTATAGCTATACTCAAAGTCAATTCTGATGGAAAAAAAATTAAGTCTAAAACCATCACATTCCTTGAAGGAAAAAAAAAAATCAAACCATCACACAACAAACCTCATTAATACTCCCTGGAATGAATTATAGATAAAAATTATAAAATTACGCATAAAAAGAAATATAATTTTTCTTACAAAAATTTAAAAGAGAAATGTAATTTTTTTACTTAATATTAAGAAATGTAGTGATCGCTTTTAATCTATGCAATTTCAATAAAAAATAATAATAAGTCCACCGTCTAAACTCTAAAGTACCCTCCATCACTAATAAATTGAGACATTGAAAATAGAAAAAGTTAAATCAAATGAGAGATAGTTTAGACTTTAGTGAGGCTATTATTAAATACGAAATAAATTCTTAGCCTTTATTTATATTACATTAAAAAATAGTTGTTCTTATTTAGTTTTCATTCTAAAAGGAGTTTAGTTAGAAGTGTTCGTGGTGCGGTTTGAATCGATTTTGAGAAAAAATCTCATTTGATCCAAATAAAAATTTATGCGTGATTTGGTTTGAAATTAGATAATTTAAAAAAAAATTGCTCCAATTTAATGTAGTTTAATTTAAATTTATTTTTGAATATCTAAATTGTAGTTTTATTAACATTATAAAGACACGTTAAAATAATATGTTTGTTGCAAAATAATATAAATTAAACTAAACTAATAAATAATATTAAAAAAATTAAAAATCAACAAATAACATATTAATGCAATATATCATACAATAATTGATCAATGCAATATTTCATACTAATAATAAAATAAATTAGTAATAAAATACATGAATGCAGATTGATTCAGTTTGGTTCCGTTTTGATAAATCAATCTAATATCCAATCCGAGCCATTTTTACAAAATAATATCCAATCACATCCAATAATTTTTTACTTCTTTATTTTGAATCGGTTTGCGGTTTAAATTCAGATCGGTTTGGATTTAAAGGCTCTTAAGTTCATCATTAGATCAAGGTGTTAACAAATTTAGGATTAATATGTTTAATTAATATAATCTTGCTTGAGTCAAATTGTTAATTATTACTAATCTTCAAGTAAGTATAGCAACACTTGTAACCAAAAAAAAAAGTTAAAAAATTGAATACTCTTCCCCTTGTTTTTTTTTGTCAAATAGTCTAGTGGCTAGAGTTCACACATTTTAATCGTGGAAAAGTGGGATGCCCTTGTTTTTACTCATGATGAACTCAAGTCATTGGCAAAACTTGTCCTGTGTACTTCACAATAAAATGTCCCCAGCGGAATAGAACATGTACCACACATAACATTCAAATGAAGCTATTGTGGAGTTGGTAAATGAATGGAACTGGAAGACTAATATAAATGAAATATTTAACCAACCGACCGTGCTCAAAATAAATTATTAAATCTGTAGATTAGTAATTTATTAGTACAAACTCTAATTTCGTAAACAATGTTGGAGAAAAATCTTGAAATTCAGGATCTGCAATGACAATAACCAAATAAGCAAATCTTTTTGTCTCCTCCTTACAGATATCCATTCCTTCACATATATCTGTTTTCATGCAAAGTGCAAACATTAACCTCCTATATGCTTGCTAATAAATTTTACTCATCAACTCCTACAGCCAAAGAGCATTTACTCTAAACCTGTGAGATGAAATATCCACTTGCTGAATTTAAACGCTGCATTCAAACATAGATATCTTGTTAGACAATGATCTTCCTCCATATACGACAAAGCAGAGAAAGTTTTACTATACTCAAATGTCATATTTCATGTTGACAAACCAAGATCAATTTCCCCACTCCCTCGTTTGATAATCCCTTATTATCCTGCCAAGCTGACAGTTAGCCCTAATCACTTCAAGTTTTCCCTCCTTGGCCAACATTTAATGCGATCATCTCTCCCAACTAACCACTAAACCCTGAAGTATTTTTCATGACCTTTGATATACCTTTTGCAATGAATATGGGATTCAAACTATCCAATCAGCATCCCTAAGTCAATAAATACACGCATCTATTTCCAATAAACATCATTCCCACCACTCTCACGATTCTTCCTCTTCTTCCTCTCAGTTTTTGCTTCTACATCTGTATCAATATAGTTATATGCTAAAATACGTCCCTCTGTGTTCAATAAAATAGATGGACATGACTCATTGATTATTCATTACAAGATCCAAAAAACTGTATCAGGAAGAAGATAACCAAATTCATTGTTGCCGGCAATCTCAAAGCCATCGATGTTGTCTCTAGCTCTGACTTCGAAGCTTCCGTCATCGGCAAAAACATTGCCGCTTCTCACCGGAAGAGTAAGAACATGTAGCTTCACCTCGATTCTCCTTCATTTGCTGTCAATTCGGTACTCCCTCTCTCTCGCTCCCTCTCTCTTTAATTATCAAAACCAATTCATCATCAAGACTTTGATCTATACAGTAAGAATTTAGGGGAGTTGTATTTCTTATTTTTGTTCACACTTCCAATATCTTTTTTGGTTTTCAATAATATTTTGTGAATTTTTCTAGGGTTCTCTTTTATATTTTACCTCCCAGTTTATTTAGTTCTAATTTGTGTGCTATTGTTTCATCATCCCTCATTCTCTTTCATTTTTAATCCTTATTTATAATCTTTTTTTGTAAAGATATTAATTTTATTTTCATTTTCATTATAACAGTACCAACAAATGATGATGAAACTTTGCACTTGCCATATGAAATATCGCCGGTGTAAGTAAGCTACATATACAATTTATTTTTCAATTGCTACTCTTCATGGCAAGTTTACAAAATTGAATTTTCTTTGTTTATTATTTGGTTCTATGGTTTTGTGTGCATCTGAACTTCATCCTTGCTTCTAATCGATTGTTTATTTTCTATTGCTACTGACAGTGGGACATAAACACAACACAAATCTCACACACAAATATGCATAATACAAGAATGCATTATTTGTAGGCCTCTATACTTAACATATAAGCAAACTAATTCTTATGAATTAAGAGAACATAAACGGTGTTGTTAAGAGATAAGGTGGAGCGATGCCTCTTATCTTCATGTGGTCCAGTCAAAACATTTATTAGTGACCAAATATCATCTACTATACTTGCTTGTCAATTCTTCTAGTGACCAAAAAAAATCATGACTCGCCTAGAAGAGATTTCTTATGGGACTCTGCCCTTCAAAACCCAAATTTCCATCATTTAGACCAATTTTTTATTTTATTTCATTTTTCATATGCTAAGAAAAATCCAAAAAAAAAATTGTGTTAGTTTTATTAGATTTTTAGAATTTTTAGGTGTTGTTTATATATATTTTTGATTTTATTTAACATGTTTTATCATTTTTTACTTTATTTTTTTGTTGTTTTTAAAAGCAAAATTCGCAACTGCTAAAATGAGATAGATTTTGATTGCTGCTTATATATAAACATATTTCAGATTATATAATTCTAACATGTCCAAACTGTGTTGAGATTATATAATCTGAAACCCCATAGACATTTATGTAAAAAAAATAGGGCGTGTGAGAAGGTAATAAGATGGAAAAAGTAATAGTTGAATTATTATTCATAATACTTACTTAAAGACGTACACATTATTCCTATATGGCTGCTCAATAGGCCGAGCTCCTCTAATTGTTCTTATTTTTTTGAAAAAGTTGATCGAGAGTTACGATCTGAATGGAGTTTACACACAAAACACTACAAGGAACATTGACATTTGCCAGGGGCGGATTCCCTGGGAAAAAAACCAAAAGCCTTGGCAAAAGGACGTTTGCCAGGGCTTTTGCCAGGGGCTGAATCCCTGCGAAAAACGCCCATCGCAAATGGAAAAGCGAGGGGTTTCACCCCTGGCAAAAAAATGAGGGGCAGGGCCCTGTGAAACTCCCTCACTTTTTTCCTGTCAAAATCCCTGTTTTAACCCCTGTCTTTTCTACTGACGCATCTGCACTGTTTCTGACGCACTGCTGTACTGACACAAGTCAAATCACGCACAGTACCAGGGGTTTTGCCAGGGGTAAACCCCTGTGAAACGGTATATATTTTTTTTAAAAAAAGATTTTAATAAATAATTTATTGTTTTAAAAATCATTTTAATTAATAAAAATTATTTAAAATAATAAAAAAAATCGTTTTTTTTCAAAATTGTTTTTGAAATATAGTTAATTGTTTTAAAAATCATTTTAATTAATAAAATTTATTTTAAATAATAAAAAAATATCATTTCTTTTTCAAAATTGTTTTTTGAAATATAATTAATTGGACGAAAAAATCATTTTAATTAATAAAATTGATTTAAAATAATAAAAAATTTAAAATCATTTTTTTTCAAAAAACGGATTACTCAATCGAGAAGACTAATTTTACGCGCAAACATATAATTTTACGCGCAAACAATAAATTACAATTTTACGCACAAATAACGATTTTACGCGCAAACAATAAATATTAATTTTACGCGCAAACATATAATTTTACGCGCAAACAACAAATAACAATTTACGCGCATATAACATTTTACGCGCATATAACAATTTTACGCGCAAACATATACTCCCTCCGTCCCAAATTGTATGACGTTTTGGGCATTTCACACGTATTAAGAAATATAATTAATTTTGTGTGGGAAAGAGATATTATAAGTTGTTTTACAAAATTGTCCTTAATAAATGGTATGGAAAAGATAAATTAAAGAATTGAAAAAATATAGAGTAATAAATAGTTAAGGATATAATAGGAAAAATAACATTAATGTTTCATTGGTATTGTAAAGCGACATATAATTTGGGACAAATTTTTTTTTCCAAAGCGACATACAATTTGGGACGGAGGGAGTAATTATTATTTCCAATAAAATGCCTATTAGTATATTGGTTTTTTTATGAATTTTTTAATTTAAAAACTGTTTTTAATTTAAAAAAAACATATTTAATTTTAACAAAAATTAATTATAACATAGTTTTAATTTTAAAAAATAAACTGATTTTTTACTACACTATTTTTAAGTCCCTTCTTTTCCAACAATAAGAATTATTATAGTATATTGTTTTTTTATAAATTGTTTTAATTTAAAAACAGTTTTCAATTTATTAAAAAATCATTTTATTTTTTTTTATAAAAAATAAATTTAACATAGATTTAATTTTAAAAAAAAAACTGATTTTGAATACACTATTTTAAAAAACTGTTTTCCAACAATAAACTTTTCTACTATATTATTTTTTTGTGGTATTTTTATTTAGAAAACAGTTTTAAATTTTAAAAAAATTACAATTTATAAAAAAAAACAATTTAATTTAACAAACAGTTTAACTTTTAAAAAATATCATATTTTTTACTACACAAATTTTAAAATCGATTTTCCTCTAAATTAAAAAAAAAAGTTTAAAAAAAACTGTTTTAGTAAATAAACAGTTTTCCATAATAATTAACAAAATGCTATGTTTTTTTGGGCATTCTAGTATAACTATAACTATTCACATAATCAACAAATCTACCTAAAAAGCATATATTCAACAACATGCATATATTCGATTTTGTCAAAACAAAAACAACATGCATATATATTCCATAAATAATTTGAAATATCATGTAAATAACATCCAACATCATCAACATATATCATTTTATATAACATCTATTTGTTTAAATTTCAAATTAAAAAAAAAGGAAAAAAAAACGTTTTTCTCTATTAAACAGTTTTAAACAATTTTAAATAAAAATATATTCTTTAACAGTATTATTAACAAAAAATTCGAAATATATTTGCACTAAATAAAAACAGATCATGCAAAAATTATAACATCATATATCCAAAATTATAACAGTATTACTAACTTGTTGAAGCTTGATGAGAAAATTAAATCCAGAGATCGAGCAAGCTTGGCAACCGCAGGAGGAGGCAAATAAACTTGGACACTGATGCATGAAAAATATATACATTAATAAGTAGTTAAAAATAAAAACACACAAATATAATAAGTGAAAAGAGTGTTACCAAATTATATCGGTTTGTTGATGTTGAAGAAGATGACAGTACTGTAAGGAGAAAATGGAGGAGGGAAATTTTTTTTCTAAGTATCAAATGTTGAACAATGGCACGGTTTGGATATATATAGGGGGTAAGAATAACAGGGGTAAAACGAGGGGCAACCCCTCGCAAAACCCAGTCAAATCCTAGCCCAGCTAGGTGTGCAGAACAGTCTGATTAGCAGACCAAAAGCGAGGGATCCATGTCGTTTTCCCAGGGGTTAACCCCTGTTTTGTCAGCTTTGTGCAGTTGACTTGACAACATGCAGGGAATCTTTGCTGCATGCAATTTGCCAGGGCCTGACCGTGTGAAAATCCCTGGTTTTGTTGACTGAAAAAGCTGCTTCCTGTCCTTGAATTTGAATTTGATTTTCGCGGTCATTTTGAAGCCAAGGCCTTGGGGAAATTGCGAGGGACTCACCCCTGGCTAATGGTAAGTGGTCCCAATGTCATTTTGCCAGGGGTTTCCCCGTCATAAGCCCAGGGAAATTTGCCAGGGGTTGTAGGCCCTGTTAAAAAGCCCTGTGAAATAGCAATTTTTCTTGTAGTGAAAAAGGTCGATTGGAAGTTATGATCCGATCAGTTGAAGGGTCTATGAGCAATTTAAGAGGTTTATTGAGTAAGCATCTTATTCATTCCTAATATTAACGTAAAGATCAATGCTGACGTGTCTGTCTTTCTGATTTCTTAATGCGCCTGTTTTTACTTTTATTTTATTGCATTTAGTTATAAGTTTTTTAGAACATTCCACAATCAAATAAATACTTAACTTATATTGTTCTTGTCGTAATGGAATTGTTCCTATTATAAAAGGGTTTAACTATTTTTTTAATTGAATATTTAAGAAATATTATAAAAAAATAATAGAATTATGATAGTTTAAATGAAGGGTATGATCGATAAAAAACTACACGAAAATCATATATCTCTTTATATAAAAATATATAAATGCTCTAAAAAGAAAACATACGAGATGGACTGCCTTGTGACCCTTTATTGAATCGAGTTTTGTTTTGTTTTGTTTGCTTTTTATTTTAAATTAAAATAAAGGTACTGCTTATAAATAATCCTGGGAGAGGGAGTACATATCGCTACCTTGTGTAACATGCATGTTCTTTCAAATGTGTACACAATTCATGTGCAATGTGATCATGTCGTGTTACCATCCCACCACCATTGGTTTGGATTCAAATAATCAAATCTCGAATGACAACTAAGTTTCATCTTGTCAAAAAAAACAAACAAGTTTCACACTCAAGACCAATTCCAATGAAAAGTGCGAACAAATATTATGCTTCGGTTCTCTAGTGTAATAAAAAAGAGAAGTGTAAATTAAGAATGTTAAGCCCAATCCATCACATAACAAATCTCCTTAGTGCTTTTCTTTAAAAAATCTCGTTAGTGCTTTGCTTCATAATGAATTATGAGCAAAAATGATAAAATTATGCATGTTAAAAAAGATGGTTTATTGGATCTAATTAACCTATACAATTCCTATGAAGATGAAATACTTGATATTTTGGATTAATTGAGACACTGGTTATTCTAAAAAGGAGAATGGAGGGTTGGGGGTTAGGAGGTCAAGGGAATTCAGTTTCGCTTTACTTGGTAAATGGTGTTGGAGGTTAAAGGTAGAGCCCATGAGCTTGTGGTATAGTTTTAGCTGCGAGATACAGTGAGGTTGGAGGGAGTATAGCTGATGGGGGCAAAGGTGGTTCGGTTTGGTGGAATAATCTTAATAGCATTTTAGGTGGGGCTGGTGTGGGGGTTGGTTGTTGGTTTGATGAACACCTTTCGTGTGAGGTGGGGGATGGTACTGAAACTAGTTTTTGGTGGGATCTATGGTTGAATGGAGAGACCTTGAAGAGTAAATCTTGCTGATAATGAAATGGAAACGGTGGCGGATATGAACTCTTTAGGTTGGGGTGGATGGTGAGGCTTGGAAGTGGAGGCGGCAATTGTTCGCTTGGGAAGAAGAGCAGTAGAGAGAGTGTGTTGTGATTCTTTACATAATATTGTCTTGCAGGCTAATGTTTCTGACAGGTGGCTTTGGCGACTTCATGCATCGAAAACAATGCAATGTTTCAAGTGCTTATCATTATTTATTGTCAACCGATCGACGATCTCCACCCTTCAAATGATTACTTTAATATTGTTTGAAACAAGGAGGTTCCCCCTAAGATCAGTCTCCTTGCTTGGCGCCTGCTTAGCAGTCGTATTCCTACCATGGACAATTTATCCAGAAAGCGAGTTCTTTAGCCCAATGTGAACCTTTGTGTGGGCAGTTGTGGCAAAACTGAAGATATTGTTCACCTCTTTTTATCTTGTGACTTCTTCGAAAAAATTTGGTACGATATTTCTTGTTGGCTTGGTTTTACCACGGTTTGTCCTGCACGTGTTGCAAATCATTTACTTCAGTTTGGGAATTTAGGTGGTTTCTCAAAAATTATCCGCACTTCTCTTTATGTGGTTTCTCTTCATGTGTGTGGGTCATTTGGTGCGAAAGAAATGCTCGCGTCTTTCAGCAAAAGGAGGATTCTTTACAACATCTCATCGAAAAAATTAAGCTACAATGTCATTGGTGGTTGAAAGCGAATCACACCAATTTTGCTTTCAATTATCACATGTGGTGGCTTAATCCACTCACTTGCTTAGGAGTCTCTTTGTAACGATGTTTGTTTTTCTCTGTTTTTTTTGGTAGTTGGCTTAACCTTGGCCATTTGATGTAACTCTACTTTTCTCCTGGTTTTCTTTTGGCACTTCTTGTGCTGGGAAATCCAGATGTTTCATTTAATATATCTTATTTTAGCTTCTTATTCTTCTTAAAAAAAACAGATACGATAACGACACCGATACGAGAAAATTTTAAAATTTAAGATACGATACGCCCATGATACTTTAATAAAAAATTAAAATTAAAATTAAATACCTAAATGCACATTATATAAACTAGCGATGTGTATATTTTATTATGTTTGTTTGTATAATTTTGATTATAGTTTTTAAATTTATAAATATTAATGAAAATTATTAGTACAACGATTTATCTACAAATTATTGTCAAAACATATAACAAAATTATTTATCAACTCGATTTATTTTGATTTGCCTGTTTGTAAAATAAAAATAAAATAATAACCATTTACTGTTTATTCTAAAAATAATTAGTAAAATGATAACATAAATGACTTGATGTGTAAAGAAAAAATCATATGATTGCGATAAAATAATATCTTTAAAAACTACATTTTTTTTGTAAAGTCTTCATCTTCTCCCTTGTATTTTTCTTACTTTAATGAGAACTTCTGTTGAATTCTGAGAAACTCCTCTTGATAAAGCTACAGATAATTGACCATGACTGAAAACATGTCGTGGAAGATAGGTTTCAACATTGGAAATGGTTTGCTCTTGTGACTTATTTATGGTAATAGCAAAACATAGTCTAACAGAAAACTGTTTTCTACTAAGCACAAAAGGAAGTCCTGAACTAGCATTTGTTTTTAATTTAATTATGGGCAAGAATGCTATTTTTTCAACGTTGTTTCTTGATATGATTTCCACACCCAACGTATTCATAAACAAATCACAACATAATAATAATAATAATTTATGTTCCATTACACAGACCATATTTAGGGTCTATGTTTCGCAACAATATTAAAATTCATGCATTCTTTGGTTAAAAACAAATAAATCCTATGAGTTTTTAAATTTCTTACTTTTAATTTTTTTTAACCGAAGAACGCATGAATTTTAATTTTTTTTATCAATGCATGAATGTGAGATCTATTTTAGGCTAAAGTCAAATATTTTGGTTATACATATCATCAAATTGTAGAACAACAACATATATGAATAAAAATCTGAAAAAGGATCCATATATAAAATTGAAATCATCAAACTTTCGAAAAGATGGACAAATCTCAATGTCCCAAATAATATGGACCAGAGATTTTATATATCTTTTTGGGAAATAAACTAAATAAAACAAATATTAATGATTCCATAATAACTCCAAAATAAAATATTTTTTTGTTTTTTGGGATTTTATGATGACAATGATCGAGATAACATGAATCAGTGAAAAGAGAAACAATTTTTTTTTGACAACTTGATTCCATAATCAATGATCCAAGAATAAATATTTTATCTCGTATATGTTAAGAGAACTTACCTTTGAAAGGATAGATATGATAAAAGTCACTATTTTACTCTCTAATTGCATCTTTGAAAATATTTTATCTCAATGTATCCATGGTAATTTTCCTTTTCTTATTGATTATGTTTATAGTGACGTATACTTGATCTAGTTTGTTACACTTTTTTTAAGGATAAAGGAAAAAATTGGACATATACTCATATCGTGTTTGTTACACGGTATTTTGTGTGGTAACAGAAAAAAATTATTGTGTTTGTTACACTTTTTTTAATATTTGAATTCACTCCAATCTATTATAATTTTTTAAATGATAAGGAAAAAAATTGGACATATACAATTTGTTACATTTTGTTTTAATATTTAAACTTACTCTTATCTATTTGTTATATGTGATATTTGTATTGAAAGTTTATGATAATTTTAGGAGAAAAAGTCAGGTCAAAAGAGGCAAAAGAGACTAATTTCTTTATATATAGTATAGATATAAGTAATTTTGATAATAAATAAAGTGATAATTAGTCAATTACTTATATCCCTAAAAGAGAACATAATTACTTAGTCATATCCCAAAAACAAAAAAACAACATTACTGTTAAACTATATCCCAAAAAGAACATCATTACCTAATGTACTCCCTCCGATCTCAATTATAAGAAAAAAAATTATTTTTTAGATTTTGAATAACTAATGCATCTAGTCCATTAACTCATTTGAGTTGACATAGTGGTGCTGGCTTGAGACCTTATAGTGCACTCCTCCTTAAGGTTTCAGGTTCGATTTTCTCCGCTGCTAATGTGGGTGGGTTAGTTTAACTTCTTAAAAAAATGTATCTGGTCTATAATATATATCAAATACATTAGTTATTCAATAAACATAAAAAGTAAAATTTTGTTTATAATTGAGACTGGAGGAAGTGTGTATATTATAATGTTTTTTCATTTTTGTTGTTTTTTTAATGAAAAAAATAGAAAAACCATGTTTCCTTTTTTTAAAAGAAAAAACTAAAAAATAAAATAATAGAAAAATCACTTATCTCGAAAGTACCTGAAAATGTATATGACAATTGTTTTTTTAAAAAATAAAATTTCATCATCACATACTCTTCTGAAATGTATCGGGGGTATCAGATAGGTATTATTGGTGTAAGATACATACCAAATACCAATACTTCATCAAATTTGAACAATTGGGTCTTCGGAGTACAATTCTAATAAAAATTAAATGCACTGTCTAAGTTACCCTCTGCAACTAATAAATTGAGTCATTAAAATATTAAAAAATTAAATCAAGGATGTGTTTGTTTTGACTTAAAAAATGATTTTGCTTTAAGAAAATCTAGAGTTTTTTTTTGTAATTTTTTTTAAAAAAAATTGAAAGAAGTTAATTTCTATTTATTTACTATCATAAAAAAATTATAATATGATGCTCTTGAACCTAAGTTCCTTGACTTTAGATAAAAATCATTTTAAGATTAAATAGGTTTTTTTTTTCAAATCAGAAACAAACACAATGAAAAATAATAAAAAGTTATTGTTATTTTTGGGGTTGACAAAAAAAAGTGATTTTTAGGTTAAAAGAATTATATATTTTTTCAAAAGAATGTCAAACAAACGGGTCTCAAATCAGAGATAATTTAACAATTCCATCCTTAAATATGGAGAAAATTGTAACTACAGCTTATCTTTTATTCCAAAAAGATAAGAATTATTCTAGTTTATTATGATTTATTTCATATTCAGATAGATTAATTTTACTCCTTCAGGAAAAAAAAAGAAGATAGAATAATTTTAGGTCATCGTGTTAAATGAATCATCTCCTTGATCAAAAAAGCGAATAGTTGATAAGCTAGCTGATAGCTGATGACTGATGACTTATAACGGATAGCTGATGACTTATACTGATAAGCTAATTAAAGTGTTTGGTAAAATTATCGGTTCAACTAGCTGATAAATGTAAAACAACATAAAAAGACAATCTTAATTCATTAATTTAATGTATCTTTTATATAATACTTTTTTTACAAAATATTTAAAATACTTAGAATTTATTAATTTAATGTATCTTTTATATAATTATTTTAAAATTTTTTTCAGAAAAGAACGTAACACTAAAATATGCTTCTATCCATTATTATTTTTTCTATGCATTCATTTTAAATCATAAACCTAACAATAAAAGTATAAACTAACGACAAAAAAGTTATGAATCCCTAAAAAAAATATTATGAAAGCACCAATATACATATATATAAACATAATCTCTTGTCCTTAAAAAAACAATGTAATCCCCCTCAAAAAAGAAATATATATATATATATATATAGACACACACATTAAACGTAACAATTTTTTTTGGACAGGAACAATGTATATAAGTAGAACATTAAATCTATTTTATTTAAATTAAAATAAATTATAAAGGATAAAAATGGATTTTAGATAAAATGATAGGGTATAATTAAAAAAATGATAAACTATAAGCTCAAACACTACTTAAAATATCGTTTGAAAAATGATAAGCTATAAACGATATTTACCAAACAAAATTTTTTAGTCATACAAACTTATTCACTATAAGCTATCCATTATAAGGTCGTTTGATGGCATTGCCAAAGAGACCTTACATTGCAAACTAAGGAGTAGACTATGCGTTTCGCGGTTGCTTTCGTATACTTTTTGACGAGAAAATAATAAAAGATGCTTTTCTTCCTCTTTTTCTCACCATTAATTAAACCAGAAAAGGGAAATCACATAGTATATGCTCTCTTTTTTTTTTGTTAATAAAAACGTATAGTATATACAGTCATACACATAAGACAACAAAATATTATTTAATCTATGATCATTGAACATGAATAGTTGGCATATGCAAAAAATTCAAAATCACCGCTATAGCATGATGACTAATGCGCAAGCAAGTTGGAATCTCTCTCCCTCCAAATTATATATTCTTTCTCCTCTTCACACTTCTCACCACAACACACAAAAAACTTCTATTTCTCTCTCTCTAGAAACTTTCATATTTTCATTCTTTTCTGTTGCTATAGCTTGTTGACCAACTCAAGTCTCAAGGATATGCTACAAGTGGAAACACTGGTTTCAGCCTGTGCCGGTGGTTCAACTGATCGGAAAATCGCCTGCGAGACACAAGCCGACGATCTCAAAACGGATCCTCCACCGGAATCCTTTCATCATCCCGATTCTCCACCGGAATCATTCTGGCTATCTAGAGATGAAGAAAACGAGTGGTTGGATCGCAATTTCATCTACGAACGCAAAGAATCAACCAAAGGAAATTCAAGTTCAACAAACTTAAACCCTAATTCCAACTCCAATTCGAATTCGACTACCAACTCTCAGCGATTCGCAAATCTCAAATCGAAGACGTCGATGATTGGTTTGCCTAAACCTCAGAAACCCTCCTTCGACGCTAAGAATCTTCGTAATCACAAGCCGAGTAACATTAAGCTGTTTCCAAAGCGAAGCGCCTCCGTTGGGAAATCGTTTGTTGAACCTTCGTCACCGAAAGTGTCTTGCATGGGAAAAGTCAGATCTAAACGCGGTAAAACCTCCTCCGTCACCGCCGCCGCCAAAGCCGCCGTGAAAGATAATACAGCGAGAACTGAGAGAAAACAATCAAAACACAGTTTCTTTAAAAGTTTTCGTGCTATTTTCCGCTCCGGTGGAAGGAATAAACATGATCGGAGAAACGATTCTCCGGCGTTGGATTCAAGTTCAATCACGAAGAACACGAACAGCGCGAGTGATTCGAAAGCGCGTGACAGCACGGCGAGCTTAAACGACGTGTCGTTTGTGGAGTCGGTGGCGAGAAATAGCGTATCGGAGGGTGAACCGCCCGGTTTGGGTGGAATGATGCGGTTCACGTCTGGAAGACGGTCTGAGTCGTGGGTGGATGATTCTGAAATCCACGTGTCGAGATAGTATTCGTAGTCGGTAAACGTTCCGTTACGTTACGCGACGGCTAATACGAAGTGGGACCCATTGTCTTTGGATGTGATTGGAGTAAGTAGCTGATAAACATCACGCGACTCGCGAGTCAATCTCGTGGGGCCCAAGCGTGTTGAATATAACAGATATGTGCGACTGTTACTACCGTTACTAATGGGAAACAATTTTCTTTTTCATTTTATTTTTTGTTTTGTATATTGTGATTGAATTTGCTACAAGTTTTGTGAATATATACGAGAGCCATTGAATGTTTTTTTTAACATACAGTTGATAATTTTCAAATGCTAGTTTCAATAATTATTATATAGTTTTTTGGTGTAGTAGTTTCAACTAACATGTCCTTTTTAATTAACCAAAATCAAGTAACGATTCGTCAAAAATAAAATAAAAGCAAGTAACGATATGATTTTGTTTTACTGTTTCTGAATTGTATTATATCTACCTGAAGGAAACAAGAGCGGAGCCCATAGGTTTTTTTTTTAATGACAAAGTAATAATATAAATAAGAAAGGAGGAAGCAAGTGTCAAATAATACAGAGAAAGAGAACCAAAAAGCAGATTACGAGAGCACTAACAGACGTCTAGTTCAGTGTACCAGTGGTACTCCAACAAGAAAAGGAAACAAAAACTCTAAACTAGAACCACCCTAAAAAACCCTAAAGCAAGAAATAGGCAAAACAAAAAGAAAAAACCTCCTCGGCCGGACAGGAGCGGCAAACAATCCATCACACCCCAGCCGAGGGCCATAACCCACAACCCAAACACCCTACCGGAACCAGCACAAGACAGGTTGCGCCTCCCACTCATATAAGGAGCAGAGGCTGACATAACTCTTACCCAGAAACCACTGCCAGGATGAGAGCTTCACCCTATCAACTAAAAGCTCGACAGCTGGAGTCCCTCCAGCAAAAATGATATCATTTTGAGCGTTCCAAACAGCCTACACAACAGCAAGCCAAACCAAAAGGAGACCTAGAGCAACTCTCTTACCAAAACTCAACCCTAAAAAACTAAGAAAACTACCTAGAATACTCGAGTGCGGCACTAACTCCTAACCCAACCACCTAGAAATACCATACCAAATTGGCAAAATTGCCTCACAAGAGCAAAACAGATGGTCTGTCGATTCCTCCGCTACCCTATAAAACACACAAAGAGTATCACCCTAGACATGGATAACCCTTCTCCTAAAGAGATTGCAACGGGTAGGCACCCTATCCTGAAGGAGCTGCCACGCAAAGGCTGCTACTTTGGGAGGAGCTCTAGACTTCCACACACGCGCCAGAGCTGGAACCAAATTAGATGGGAGGGCCGCCGCACCTGCCAAATTTTTAGATAGAAACAAATAGGTTGCCTTAACCGAATAACCTCAGATGGGATCCAAATTACAACACCATCTGTGCTCTGAGTTAGGTCTCAGTAAACCCTCCAGTAAAATACTCAACTCATTAACTTGGCCTAAATCCTCCGCCGACAGATTCCTAGACCATCTAAAAACCCAAACCTACCTCTCGTCCTCCCAAGACCCCATTTTCCCCACTTTATCCCCCCACTGCTGGGAGGCACTAAAAAGGTCTGGAAACTTTACCTTCAAAGGGATACCAAGCACCCATGGATCAAACCAAAATGAAGTATTCCAACCATCCTCAACCTTTACAGCCACACACTCCGCAAACCAGTCAGACCTCACATCCTCGTTGGTACCAAGAAGAGACACATCTTTCCACCACAACGAGGACCTCCAGAGGCCTCCAAACCTCCCCTCAAGATGTGGAGCTGGGACCATGGAGCCGTATCTAGCTGCAATGATCTTTCTCCAGACACTTGTTTCTCTTTGCAGTAATCTCCACCTCCACTTACCCAACAAGGCAAGATTAACCAAACGAAGGTCTCTCACTCCTAAGCCACCTTCTATCTTTGGCTTGCACACATCATCCCAAGAAACCCAACAAATCTTCTTATTGTCAGTCGCACCTCCCCACAAAAAAGATCTCTGAATAGCCACCACCTTTTTCCACACCTTAATTGACATCTTCATAAATCCAAGGAAAAGGATAGGGATCGCACTAAGAACCGACTTTAGGAGCACAACCCTCCCCCCCAAACTGATAAACCTATTTCTTTAGGCGCCCAACCTACTTGAAATAGTTTCAATTAACGGCTTCCAGGTATGGTTTTTCCTGGGATTCGCCCATACAGGAAGACCCATATAGACAAAAGGAATACTTCCCATACTACAGTGAAGGAATCACTCAGCCACCCCTAGAAACTCGTCACTGACATTAACTCCAAACAACTTGCTCTTTGCAAAGTTAACTTTCAGTCCCGAGGCTAGCTCGAAACAGCGCAAGATGGTCTTTAGGGACCAACGATTTTCCACTGTTGGTTCCCCTGCAAAAAAAGTATCATCCGCGTACTGAAGATGAGTAACCGACATACCCGAGTTGCCAACTTTGAAGCCTGAGTAAAATTGTCTACCTTCAGCACTCTTGATAGCCCCGCTCATCCCCTCAACCACCAGCAAAAACAAGAAAGGGGCTAGAGGGTCACCTTGCTTCAGACCCCTATGAATATTAACCTCTTCGGTTGGGCTTCTGTTAACTAAAACAGACAACTTACCACAAAAAACACAAGCCTTAATCCAGTTATGACATTTGGACCCAAAACCCAACATCCTCATCATGTAGTCCAGAAAAGTCCAACTAACTGAGTCGTAGGCCTTTTCAAAATCAACTTTAAAAATTAGGCAGCCTCTCCTCGACTTCCTAACCAAATCAATTATCTCATTAACAACCACCACTCCATCCACCAGCTGTCTACCTTTGATAAAAGCTGATTGATTAGTTGAAATCAACTTATCCATCACAGTTTCCAATCTCCCGGCTAACACTTTGGCCACAAGTTTATAGAGCGACCCCACTAGGGAGATGGGGCAAAAATCCCCTAGGCACTGAGGTGAATCCACCTTCGGGACAAGAGTTATGAAAAAGGAAAAGGAACTTTTTGGAAGATTAGCCGTAGTGTAAAATTCATCAAACATAGTCCCCACTTCCCTCTCCAGAAGGTCCCAACACTTTTTGAAAAAGGAGAAGTTAAACCCATCTGGACCTGGGCTTTTACTCCCATCTGCCTTCACGACCACCTCCTTAATCTCAGCTAGCTGGAACAGAGCATACAAAGTCATGTCCTCCTCAGATATCCCAGTTAAAGCAACCCCGTCTAGCAGAGGTCGATCCTCCAAAGTCTCGGCAAAATGATTAGAGAAATAACTCATAATCTCCGACCTCACCTTCTCCACGCTCTCCACCCACCTATCCCCAACCCGCAAAGCTATAATAGAGTTCCTCATCCTCCTCATCTTAACATTCACATGGAAATAGGTTGTATTCGCATCACCTTCTTTAAGCCAGCGAGATCTGGACCTCTGGAAGAGCTGGGAATCCTTACATTTAAGAAGCCCCCAAAGATCCGCAAAGCCCTGCACACTCTCCTCCCTCTCCCTCAGAGAAATAGTCCCCAGCCCAGCCTTCAGATCTAGATCTTGCAGAAACTCCACCAACACTTGAATCCTTTGATCCAAGTTACCAAACGTCTCCTTACTCCAAACTTTTAGGTCCCCTTTTAAAAACTTAAGCTTCCCCTTAAGGTTGTAAGCCATCCACCTTGGTGGCATGTGGCGCTCCCAGCTTCTTCTCACAACCTGGATGAACTCACGATGATCGAGCCAAAAATTATTGAACTGAAAAGGCTTAGGGCCCCATAATTGGGAAGAGTACCTAAGAACTATCAGGCAATGGTACGAAACATCCCGGGGAAGGGCCCATTGGTTAACCATCCCCAAAACCTCTCCCTGCCCGTCTGACACCGGGAAGCGGTCTAACCTGCTCATAGCTCCACCATTGGGTTGGAACCAGGTGTAGGACCTACCCAAAAGAGGAAGATCCAACAACTCCACTGTTTCAACAAAAAATTTGAACTCCTTGATCTCATTAACTGCTCCGCTTCTCTCTCCATAAAAGACTCCTCTTCTCTCGCCCACCTCTAAAATCGCATTGAAATTACCAACAACACACCAAACAGCTCCCCCAAAGGTCCGTTTTAGACGGATCAACTTACTCCACAACTCACGTTTCCTCGCTAAAGTACATTTGGAATAAACATTGGCCACAAAACATTTCTGATCAAACGCTCCCCACTCTAAACAAACACCAACAAAACCAGTACCAGAGAAGGAAAAAATAGGTTTCCCTTTAGAACTACACCAAATGGAAAGAATACCACCACTGTTACATTCTGCAGGCAAGTAACTCCAGTCACAAAAAGAATTACCCCATAACTGATGAACGAGACCCACACTAAGGCTAGCTAACTTAGTTTCTTGTAGAGCAACAAAATCAAGATGGTTGGTTGAGATGAACTCCCTAACCTTCCTCTTCTTGACTCCCCCTCTTAAACCTCTTACATTGAACGACCCCACTATTATCTAACAGCTAGACTATTCTCCCTACGCCTCAGAGCCACACAATCCCTCTCCTCAAACTTATCTAACCTCGCTACTTCTAGCTCATCACTTAAAATAAAAAGAAAAACCCACATCTTTCCCTCTAATTAACACCTTTTTGGATTGCTTGATGTTGTGAGTGCCAAAGGAACCCTCGGAAGACACATCTCGCGTGGTATCCAACTGAAGAGCTAAAAGGGATGGGGGAAGCACCAACTAGAGTAGGCTGGTAAGGGCCTGGGGCACCCCCACCCCCTCAACGGACGGAGTTGGGTCCCTATCAACAGGCCGAGTCCCGGTAGAAAAGTTAGAATGTGACGTACCTTGGTCCTCATGATGAGGTGACGTAGAATGGACTAGAACACCCGCCATTCAACCAAACGAGGCTGAAATATCATTTTGCGCAGATGGTAAAGCCTGCAAAGGCACTCATATTGCTTGCAAATCCACGGATAGTCTTCGAACATTGGAAGAAGGTAGTTCCGAGAGAAAAGAGGTAAACTAAGATGAAGCCGATCCTGGAGACTTATCCACTGTCTTAGCTGAAACGCGTTGTGGCGTAACAAAGTTTCTTGGACTTTCAAATACCAACTATGCTGGCCCCACCAACTTACTGTTTAACACTGGGAAAGAAGATATTCTTTCACAAGGCTGACCAAGATGTCCATTCTCAGCAGTCCCATTTGGCAAAGGGGATAAACTTATTCCACTAATAAATGAGTTGTCATGAACTTCATTTGGAAAATTGGGCCTCAAAAGTGGCGGCCCACACAACTCTTTCCCACCGTCCAAGCCTGGTAAAAGTTGAAGGAGCATCTCACTCTCCTCCCCCGTACGTTTGGAACACGCGCCAACAGCAAGAGGGAGTTTGTTGACAGCACGCTCCCCAACTTGTGAAGCCTCCCACGCGCGATGGCAGGTGACTGGCACCTGGCGCCTTCTGTCTCCATCACTTTCCTCCTGAGACTGATCCTCATCCAAAGTAGATAACACCTCCCACCTATTATACCCAACAACTCTATGACAGTCCCTTCTAAACTCATGATTGGAAAAAAATTGACTTCCCAAACCCAATGTCTTCCCTCCATCAGTATGTTGTCCCTTTCCTACCAACAGATGTGCAGAGGAGCTGACATGGTCAGACGACGTGTCAACCTCCCCACTAGAAAACACATCATCTTCCCCGTAGTCCTCCTAGTTTGCCGGAAAGTGATTGGAGTTCGCCGAAGAACAAGCGCCTCCTACACTTGATTCCGACTCGACACGCATCGTCCATTTTTCTGCAAAGAAACCAGTTTCCTCCAGCACCCTAATAGCCACCACACAACCGCCCAAATCAATATATACCGCCTCTTCTACCCCACATGAAGCCACCGGTAGCCTGACTCTCACCCTTCCACAATTGAAACTCCCTGCCG
Organism: Medicago ruthenica; assembly: GCA_018208015.1. Lineage (NCBI taxonomy): Eukaryota > Viridiplantae > Streptophyta > Magnoliopsida > Fabales > Fabaceae > Medicago > Medicago ruthenica. Next base: position 82,659 of record WNNG01000297.1, on the reverse strand, counting down.
CAAGCGTTCCAGTATCCACTGTAACCACCTCCCCAAATAAGCCACCGATCCTAGAGAACACGTCTTCCCCCCAAACCTGAACCGGAACCCCCCAACAATGTAATCAAACCTCTCTCCAGTGTACCGTCAACTCTGGTGTCCACCTCAAGACCTTACTCAACCATCGTGACCATTCTTCTTCACCCAAACCTGCAAAGTTAAGCAACAATCCCTCATCGTCTGAAGTATTAAATTATGCGAAAATGACACTATTTTTTATTTATTTTTGAACTTCCGACTTGAAGGGAAGATAAATAAAGTTCAACAAAAAATTGTTATCACCCGAAATTGAACTCAATCAAACCTGATATTAAAATAAATTGAAATCAAAATTGTTAAAGGTTGCATCTATATTATAATTTCAATATTTGATGCGACTTGAAAAGTTGAATATCAACATCTTAATTAGTGTACCCTCGGTATCTTGTTAGGTTTATTGAGATCAGAAATGAGTCAATATAATATAATTTTACAAAGACAAATGCTAATATCGCGAGACTTGTTATCCTGAATAGATCATGAACACTGTTGATAGACTTTTTATCACCTCTTGCTCATGTTTTCTCCACCAAATAAGGAAGTGTCACCACTTTTGTGTGTCTTGTAAATCCAACATGTAATCTTCTTGAAATTTCATGACAAACAATTCTTAGAAATAGCATTACTCTTTTGCAAAAGTTATTGGTTCACTCTAATTCTAACAAGTTCGTTGTAATACCACACAACTCACAGGATTATAATTTTTTAAAACAAAACAAACCAACAAGATTAACCGTCAAGCACAAGAACTAAATGGCATTCGACATCAACCCAAAAGGTAAACTACATATTATCCATCTTCCACCCTATTTAATTCCGAAAAGAAGAAATTAAGAGTGAAGTTAAAAATTGAAAACTTGAGATAATTTATAACTCACAAGATAACTAAGGAACAAGAAACTAAATTTTACCCGTCTCTGTATTTTATGGAGAGAGAAGAAAAAGAGAAGTGATAATATGAAAAATTAAATAAAAAATATTAGAGCTTGTTTGACTGTTTTATGGTTTTTAAAAATATTTTTGAAAAAATATTTTCTTAAACAAGCATTATCTATTTTCATTTTTTCAGTTAAAAAAATAGCTTTATAAAACAAGTTAACTACTACTCTTGTAAAAAAAATGTTAACGAGTTCATATTTTTTGTTACAAAGTAAGGTGTTGATGCGATAGATATGATAGGTTGTTGATGTGATACGAAGATAGACTTGGAGATAAAATAAGGTGTTGATTAAATGTATAGAAATACGAGGTATACATGTATCTGTTGGCATGGGGGGATGTACCATATGGCTAGGTGTGGCTATAGCCACTTCAAAAAATTTCCATTTTTTTTTACATATGAAGGATGTCTAAAGTAATAAAATGTTAGAGGAGTTGACGATTCATTGTGTTCTAATTTGCCATTGTTAAGGTTACAAATAGACTTAGGTTATTAAATCAATTATTTTGGATGAAATAGTATGTAGTCTTTAATTTCATTGGACAAATTTTTTTAAAACTATTATTTTAACCACACCCAAAAATTAATCCTGAAAACACCATTGACTGTTGGTAGAAGAATATCCCTCTAAACTATCTAGACAGATTAGAATCCTTCACTATACAATTAGATCAACTTCACAATACGTTTCCTTCAAGCATGCTACAAAAGAGAATTCAATTCATCCCCACATAACAATTGAAAACATAATTTGGCGTGTCTATATCTTTATTTGTGATTTATTTTTGTTAGAACAATAAACTTGACTCGAAATAAAACATATGAGTAAAATGTACTAACAAGAACATGAAGCGACAAATCGTGGAGTTTAACCAATTGTGTTTACGTCTTTGACAACAATGACCGTTGTAGTTTTTACTACTATCAAACCTATGTTTACTTATTTGTTGTGACATAGAGCCACACTCAACAATTTTTAATATTGAGTACATGTTTAGAATAATTACATTGAGTTTGACAAAATCACAGTGACATTTTATTAAAGATACAAGTGTAGTGTTGTCAAAATCACGATGACTCACGTTAATTCTGTCAAACTCACTTTAAATCCAAACATGTACTTTGCTGCCAAAGGTACATGTGGAAAAACAAAAGAAAATGAAATAAACCTTTGCTGAAGGTGTTTTTGAAAGTGAAAGTGCTGCCAAACAAACATGATACACAAAGGTGCCACCTTCCAACAAGGACTGTGATGCCTTTCCCTTGTTTTGCTTGGACATTTGGAAACATGGTTCACCAAAAAAGGATAACTAGTGGAGAAAATTATACCACAATCCATTTCATAGCAGCCGATACTTAAAAACTTCCCAAAAGGAAAAAAATATATTTTCAATGAATGAAATGAATGATAGAAGCTGACAAGTAAATTATACAATTAAATCAAAATCTTAGCCAGCACACAGCAAGCATAAATTAAACTTTTGGATTAGTGAAATCACAAATTAAGCTAATGATACGTGAAGGAACATCATCTAGTGTCCCAAATACAAGACAGAAAAGAATCAACAACAAATAAGGGACTAAAACACGCTTTAGAACCCTACTCCTAGGAACAATGTAAGGATCAAGCACCAAGCTTGTTCCATCTCTTCCTAGAAATTAAGAATCAGAAATCATCCTAAAAATCCAAACTAACAAACCACACAACAAATCAGTTTTCAACAACACAAAGAGCATCTAATTATTCCATTTTCATTACAATAACCACACTTAACCGTTTTCTTTTGCTTCTCATCCAAAACCTTACAACTTCCATTACATTCCTTACACATCACAAACCTCAAACCTCCACACCCTTCACAAACTCCTAATGCCCTTGGAATCCCTTCCAAAAGAACACCCAATTTTTCCTCTTCTTCCAATTTCATAACTTCATCCACTCCTCCAACAAATCTTCCCTTCACAAACACAACAGGAACTTGAACTTGTTTCATTCCCATAAGCTTCCTTAATTCCTCCTTAAACCCGGAATCCATAGACACATCGCGCTCACGCAAACACACACAATACGATTCAATGACCGATCGAACTTTGTTACAATCCTCAAATGTCTTTCTGATTCCTCTCAATGTGGTTGTGTAGATTACAACAGAATTTTCTCCTCCCGGAGGACACTTGTTCTCAAACAAGTTCAAAAGGGTAATTGAATCAAGTGATTTTCTTGCTCTTCGTGTTTTTGGTGTTGCAAAAACAATTCTCTTGATTTGTTCTTCCTCTTCAGAAAGTTCCTTTTCATAGGATGCAATAATCTCCGGATCAAACAAAGGACTAGGAACAGAACCAGGACTTTTTCTCACACTCTCATTCCCAAAACTCTTTCTTCTTGCAGAAAATGGAGACCCTTTCAAATTCTTAGGAGAAGAATTTGTGCTAGATTTCAAAATTCCCTTAGGACTATAATCCAAACGTCTAACACCACCTCTTACCATATTAGTAACTTGAACCTTATTCTCTTTCCCCAGTGGCTTCTTGAGTGTAGATTTTGGAGACCCATATTGACTAAGAAACTTCAATGGACTTCTTGTGTCAGAAGCCATAAACCCACGAAGAAAAGGTGTGGACTTTGGGCTTTTCTTGGGAAAATTTGAAATGGGTACTCCTTCTTCAAGACCCTCCATGAGTTCCCAAGAATTGATGTTGAAGACAGTTTCTGGGTCTTTGTGGGGTGGTGATGGGTTTGATTTGGATTCTGTTTTTGACTCTGTTTCTGAAACAGTGGAATTGGATGAATCATTGTTGTTGTTGTTGTCTAACTTGAGTGCTCCATAGGTTGAGGAAGTGAGAAAAACAACATGGTTAATGTAAGGATTTTTTTCTTGGCTGATTTCTTTTTTGATGTGTTTAGAGGAAACGCAACCCATGGATGAACAACCTCTCTTGTTCGTGTTCTTTCTCTCTCTAAAACTGTGTCTTAAGGTTTGTTTGTTACTTTTATTAAGGTTGATTTTGACAACGGCTATTCCTACCTATGTCCTAACCGTTACCTTGTTTGCAACGGGCCCCAACGGTCGAAAAAATTCGAATCTTTTCTAAAGTGAAATGGATTTTTTCGGTTAAACAAAAAAGTCCTCGTGTAATGTTTAGTGTTTTGTGTCTTGTTTCTTTTGTCAGTTAGCATTCATCTCAATAAATATTGAATATTGCTCTTTAAACGCCTTTAAATTTAAATGCTACCACACACCTTGAAAATCCACAAATACTCATGGATGAACTTACGCTTTGATCGCTCCTGTTTTGGACTTACGCCCCAATCCATTGTTCTGGAGTTACAATTGACATGCTTTGTTTTTATTCATGTATGTAAACATGTGTATTGAGTCGTAACTCCCAAACGTAAGTAATCAAGAGTTTCTTTTTTCTAAAAATAAACGATATTTATTCATTCAAATTTATAGAGTACATCAATATAATACAAATTCGCTAAAAACACAAAGAATAAATCTGCGAATAAACTCACAACATCCATGTTAATAGGTGTCATTCCAAGTGATCGAGAATTAGATCTAAATATTATATTCCTTAAACTTTACTCGTTCTTTCTAAAAATATTTACATACCTTAACCTTTAATTTAATATTTAGTCCTGGTCGTTACAACTTAGTTTGACTATTGGGACATTTTATGTGGAATTCCAAGTTTGAATCTGAGTTACCACATTTCCCCCTCCTCGATGTGTTACTTATTTAAGTATGTCTGGCTACTAGGTCAATCGGAAAAAAAAAAATTATAAACACTTTGACTTTTTTTTTTATAAAATAAAAATTGACTTTTGAATTATAATATTTGAGCAAACAACCCGAACCTAACGAGCTGGATCGAATTGTTAATAAAAATGAAAGGAATCGAGTTTAAGCTAAAAAAGAGGTTTGCATAACTTCCAAACAGGAAGCACATTTTTGCTCTATGTATTGTGTTCATGACATGACAACTTGGTGTTGAAAGAGATTACTGCATAAAGTGAATAAAGTAGCAGAGATTTTGGTAATAAATGTGTTTTTATCTCTTTATATCAAATTGGTGCAATTTTGACTTTCTATGCTAAGGTTAGAGCCTCAATTCGTTATGCCCAAAAAGAGTTACAAACTAGAATAAAAAAGAAAACATTTTACAAGGAAACAACAATTCGTTATGTATCAATTTTACAATGTCTTAATAGCACTACTTTACAAATTTTATATCAGTCCCAAATTCCGCATAGTATTGTCTCTTTGCCTCTGTACTGACAAATTTTGCAGATTAGTGAACCAAACATATTAATGTAGCAATTATAATAGACAAATATATTACACAGTTCTTTTTTCTTTTTTTGAAGAAGCAAGATAAATTTTTGTTAAAATCACAACCCACAAAGTACATGAATTACTTTGAGGTGATCAAGTTTACACAGTTTGTTTTCGGCCCTTACTTGTCTGTTCAATGACTCAAGTGCGCATCGATATTCTTTTTTAGCTAAACTTTTCTACTGTGATCAAATGAACAATTTAAAATTAAACCACATGATTTAGAGGATTTCATTCAATCAAAAATAGGGTTCCAAAACATTGGTATTGTACAATATCAATGAGATAGCAAAAAGTCAAAACTCCCAAATTCATCATACAACAAAATTCAGTTCCCTATATAACATACTACCTCCGTTCCTTTTTAATTGTCACTTTTTGACATTTTACACAAACCAAGACAATCAATAAATGTTACTACTTTTAATGCAATAAGTTATACTTTTACTATAATGACCTTATTCATTTAATATCTCATTTCATATATTTCTCTCTCCGCAATAAATAACTAAGGGTAATATTGGTAAAACAACGTTAATTTTGCATTGAACTTTGAAAGTGACAGTTAATTAGAAACAAAAATTTTCTTCAAAAGAGACACTTAAAAAGGAACGGAGGGAGTAACAGTTAAATAGCAAGAACAAAAGTAGCAGACTATATCATTATCTATGAAAATCTCTCCATTCCATATCACCAAAACACACTAAATAATAACAATGTATTATGACCATATAAAAGCATGCACAAAACCATACCAAGTAACAGGTTGTTCCAAGCCTTGATTGCCCAACCACTATATAGAAAATACCTACTGAAGTAATCCAGCATGCCAAAAATGTACTCCATTTTGGACTATTTTTGTGAATAACTAGAGGAGTCAGAACAAAACAGAAATAAAAAACATGCAAAGTAAGGTAACAATGTCTTGGTTGCAAATCACATTCTACCAACTTCATACGATTACAGTTACCATTCATGGTTGGTTTTGCATTATTGTCTTAAATATCCACCCTATGCAGTTACCATTCATGTAATTCCAAATTTGAAGATGCCCCTCCCAACTTGTTATTGTAAATGGCTAATGTTTTCAATTCTAGGAAGATGGAAGCCCCAATGCTCAAAGAGACACTTAAAAGCTACCTAAAATCAATTCCAGAACCAGTTTAACATAACATTAAAAACAAAAATACTAGATGTCCAATACCAACCATGAACAGTATCATCAACATCACATGCACAAAATGCTGCCTGTTAAAGGACAGGTAAACATTCAGTTTATCAATCAAGCAACTCAATAAAGAAACGACACAAAAAAAATAAGTAGCATCCTTCTTATTTGAATTTCAAAGTGGCATAGGGGCAGTATAGAGGGGAGATGATACTTGTGAAGGTGAGGAGGCAGCAAACAAATACTTGTAAGGAAATTTGAATTTAACAGTGGCATCATTTGAAATAAAGAGTCTATCATCTGAAGAAAAACACTCATGCTTACTATAGGACGTTTACAGACACAACCAAAAACTTGTTGGAAGCTACAGTCAGGTGGTTATTTGAAAAGAACAGTATAAGGCGCAATATAATAGTGACGAGCAAACTACATTGGGTGACTGGTGAAGTAGATTGGGGAATTCATACAAGCCATCCGGTCCAAGACCTCGTATGAACCCTGATATTTTACATCACAAAAATCAGAATGGAACTCAAATTAACTAGTGGTCTTTGGCTATTTTACTGAAACTGATAAGATTTCTAATAATAAAGGGGTTATGACGAATATTAATTGATTTGGACTAAGTCATCGAGCTTGAAAAAAATCAGTTTATTAATTTGAATTTTGGATGCAAAAGACAAAATAAACCAGATAACTAACCATAATGGTATGGATATTGCTGGTAGAATGTAATGACAGTTCAAATATAGATTTGTTGCTCATCAGATTATAAAGTAAACCAGAGATCATTCTTTTCATTGATATAGAAATCAGATTCGTTTGCAAATGAAAAGAGACTAAACATTCAAAGTAAAATTCATAAAGCAAGATCAAATGATTTTTTAATTTAAACAATAATTGTTCATATACCTCTTGACAAGGGACTTTGTATACAAGGTAATATCTCAATAACCACAATCATATACCTCGTGGCGAAAAACAATTAATTACTTATTCCTCCAATTGGAAGAATGTTTTCCTTCTATATTATTATCCGGGCAGTAGGACCCCCTCCTTTATAACCAAGCTCCTCAATCATCTTGGTACTTAAATCAAGCCAAGCTAGTTCTCCATCTTTTTTAATGAAGAATATTTCTCCTTTCCTCCACACTCCGATACGCTCAACACAATGCAACGGTCCAACAATGACGAGTTTGGTCCATGATTCCTTGATAGCAAGTTCACCCAAAATTGTTATGTGAAAAGAAGCCGTCTTTTCATGAAATGAGATCAAGGCAATGGACTCATTTAACACAACCATGTTTATCCACAATTCTCCAACATAGAAACAACCATCTAAGTCTGAGGGTATAGGTGTGGTGAAGAATACATCATTGCTCAAGTCAAATGATACTAAACATGGTCCAGATGGACTATTATGACTTTGCGAAGATTCATAATCATCTTCACACAACCAATGACACACTCCATCCATGTAGACTTGGGTGTCCTCGGTACATTCCAAAGAATAAGGCATGTCGACATCAAGTTTTCTCCACGAGTTACTTCTTAGACTATATATCTCCCATAATGAGTCTAAGATATATCTTTCAATAAGGAGTCTAAAAATATATCTTCCAATCGTCCACGGGTATTACATACAAAACATACATAACAAATGACCTTATAGTCATCTTGTCATAACCAAATCCATGAAGATAAGACAAAACATCAATACTAACTAAATCGTGACCAACATCCGGGATAGACAATTCAACTAACTCAACAAGACTGAGAGGAATGAGCTTGATTGTCTGGGTAGATGGATTCCACAATACAATTTTGCCATCTTTATAATATACACTCCCTCCCCCATTTTTAGTCCACCAATTCTATGTGTCACCTTCTAAACCCCCTCTTGCCAAATCATCATTAAAAACTAATTTAATTTTTGCCATTTTAATCATTCACACAATTTAAACAATAAAATAACATTATCACACATTTTCCCTCTTCAATTCAAAATTCAAAATTCAAAATTTTTAAATCCTCCTTTCCCTCCTACTTTTTCTCTTATCCCAACAAATATCACTTTCAATATTCATTCTCTCTCTTTCACTCTAAACTTCTTTCCTTTTTCTTCTATCCTCTCTCTTTCATTTCCTTTCTCTCTCTTTCTTCCTCTCTCATAGGAATAATAACATAGGAATAAGGCCCAAGTTTGGCCAAGCCCAACACTACACCACCTTTAATTCAGAAACATTAAATGCAAGGCAACAGAAAGGGAAAGTTTTCCCTGGTCTCACGTGATAAAAGCTTTTACTTCCAATCCTTCATGGAGAAAAATTATTCCGCTATTACAATAACTCAGCAGTTTTGGTGGCTTTTCACCCTCTTTCTGCAGAAAGTTCATAATGTAAGTTGTAATGGTAAGATGTGATTTGAATTTTGAAATTCAAAATTTATCTTCTATCTCTTTCCCTTCTTAACTTTATTTCTTCCCCTTTTTCAATTTTGCCTTCATTCTCTCACAATCTGAAAGTGATTCTTCATTTTGCTGCCACCCAGAATCTATATTTTTCTAAAATCACCATGGTGAAGCCTCGCAAGCCCAATGGCACCGTAGTTCACCATCAAAAGCTATGTCTCTTCGTCAACATGGATAAACTCTTAATTTACGGGTTCGTTTTCATTTCTCACATGGTTGCAAATTAGGTTTTATCGCTACTGGGATTCTGTTCATGTTTGATTCAAGTCAACAAGATTGCATGATTAATATTCAAGAAATTGCATTTTTCTTTTGCAGGATAAACTACAACGTTTTAATATGAGATTTTAAAAGGTATTGTGCTTTCTTGCAATGATTTATTTGAGTTAATTCTGTATTTTGATTTTAATTTTAATAGAAACACAACCCTATTTCTTCATTTTGTTTTGTAAATCAATTGCCTTTTTTTTATTGTTCTTTTTATTCCTCTTTCTTTGTAAAGATAACCCCATTTCTATTCTAATTTGTATTTTTCTTTGTTTACACTTTACAGGTTCAATTCTCACTTTCAATTTTTAATGGAAAGGTTTAATTCTCCTTTATGCACTAATAATAACTTTTATTCTGATTTTATTCTAATTAGTGTTTCTATTTCAAAAAAAAAAAAGAGAATTACTTATTTGACAGTTGGCTGAGTTTGAAAGTTTGGCTAGAGAAAAGATCACATCAAATCATACCAATTAAGAGATAAAAATAAGTGAAAGTTTAGATTTTTAAGGATGATTGAAAGGCAATCAAATTTATTACATAATTGTATCTTAGAACTTTTTGAGAGTCATCATCATCAATTTGTAATTATAAAAGAATGTAGAAAATTCACAATGGTATATTAGAAGACTCTACAAAAGATTGTGATGATTGAAGTAGTAATTATTTAGAACAGGGTTTATTTTTATTTTTTTTATTTTATGAATTTTTTTTTGAAGAAGTTTATTTTATGGATGTTGAATGAGTGAATAAAGTTAGGATTAAAAAATAAGAGTTAGTATTTTATTTCATCATCTTTTGAGTTATTATCTTATATGGTTCACACAAAAGTAAAAGGGACAACAATGAGTTAAACAAAACCAATATCTTAACAACTTAGAGTAGAACTGGAAAGCTATTTAGTATCATTTTGAGCATTATCTAACACATTAGAATTGGTTTGGATAGTCAACTAAGTATCATTTGGTTTAGGTAGTTTGTTTATAGAGTTATCTTGGCTGTTTATAGTGTTTACATATCTTATACTATTGTGTATCTTTTATAAATGCTATTGCAAAATTATTTTCTAGGATTACATGTGTTTTTTTAAGAGAACAACACATACATATTCAAGCGAATACCTGGTTCATCATTAGAAATCTTCTCAAGAAATATAAATGATGTTGATTTTAGTATTTTGGTATTGATTTTATGTATATTTTTGCAGCAAAACATGAATTACACTTCTTTTGTTAGTTATGTGAATGTGTAGAATTGCTCAAAGGAATGGAAATGAAGAGAGGTTAGTTTCTCTTATATGTTATTAATCTACCAACAATTGGTGAGGTTAGTGAAATCAATTGGTTAGCTTTTTCATTCCTATGATATTGTTCCTCACTCCTTGCTTGAAACCTTACAAGCGACTCCTATTTTATTTTGGGTTGTATTCTAACTTAGTTTAGATTCTTTTTAAACAAATTATTTTGTTGTCACTTTAGATTAAATATGATTTAATAGTTTTGTTTAGAACTTAAATTTTTGAGTATCACAATGTGAAGTTAAGATAGAAACTTAACATGATAGTTTTGAGTTGTTCATCCACATAATAATCATCTAACCTGCAAGATGCTCATTCAATGTGCAATATTCTGTTTTTTCTTCAAAGTTAAATACAAGATTCTTTGTTGGTCCTTTATAAAAAATGTTGTGTTGTACACATGACCAATCCCATTCCATCTGTAATGTTCTCCTTTTTTAGTAAAGCTTTCAAAATCAAATTCCCCCCAAAATGTTTTATCATCTCCCTATAACCTATGATTTAGGTGATTTTTATATTTGAAATACTAAAGCTGCAGTCGATATGACTTTTGTTTTATCCTTTCCATTGGCGTTGTAGTCATATATGGATCTGATGTCAAGTTGCTCCATGATTATACCTCTGCATAATTTAATATAGCAAACAATCCAGTGTGTTGAGTAATTTAATGTTAGTTTTCACAAAGTAATATGCTTACTATGTATGTGTGATAATTCATTGTTTCACGATTCACTGTTTTTGCCATTAACTTTTTGTGATTTGCCTTACAGGTTTTTTGCTTAATCCATGGTGCTATATCAATGATTTTGGAAAAGGCTATTTTGAAGAGATTCTTCATATTGGTAACTGTTTTGTCTCTTCAACTATGTCTATTTTGTGTTAATGTCTCTTGAACCACTGTTGGTATTGGAGAAAAGTGAACAAGTTTGTCTGAATGGTGAATTAATTTTTTTAATTTATTTTCATGCACACAAGAGTATTATTTATGTGTATGTGCTTTCATGTATTCTTTTTGGTATATTATAATTTATTTTTTTCACATGCTAATTGCCTCCTCTTTGCCATGATTATACCTTTGTATAATTTTATGAATCTGAAATTACCACTTGAATGAAGTTTTCTTTTTCATTATTTGTTTCTATTTTGAGCCAAATACACAAGAATCTGGATATGATCAGGACACAAATACAATTAGTAATCATTTTATGAGTGATGAGTGATATTTTCCTATCAGTGATACAATCATGATCCTTAGATAAGTGATTAGATAGAGACATGCTCATTGTCAACATTTCATCTTTCTGCTCTACAGTTTATGGTTTGCCTTTTCTATTAGAAATGCAATGCAATAGACTAGATTTGAAAGAACTAACAATTTTAGATCCTGCTTATTAGACTAGACTGATCTTGGCTTCAAGAAATTTGGCATCTTATGATTGATGATTAATTCTTTTTTACATTTTATGCCTCTTTGTAGGAATATACTTTTAAGGGAGCGAGATTGTCATTAGCACTAATAAAATTTGATCACTGAAGGTACTTTGCAAATATTATTTGTCTTTTGTCCCTGACTTTTGTTTTCACCTATCACTATCAATACCATTTTATCATTTCTTTATCACACTCCAAAAACACGGGGTACTCCCTAGAATTGATTTATGTCTTTGAACATGGATACACTTCCTCACTTCTTTTTTTATTCCTTCGTCAGTGTAATTTTTTAATCGCTCCTCCAAAAACACGGGGGCTTACATGAGCTGAGCTTATGAGTTGAACTGTTACACTAATTAAACATCCATATTCAGATCATGTAATAAACAAACATTCATATTCAATTTTAAAAATCTTGGTCTTTTTTTTTGTTCTACTTCTAAAATTTGAACAAGAAAAAAGTCGTGGTGGTTTGTTGATTCGTAACTAGATGTGGAGTTTTGAGGATATATGTTGTATGTTAATTTGAAGGAAAAAAAAATCTGGCTGGTTTTTTCAACTTTTGCTTTAGTTCGTTTTTAGTATTTGATTGATTGAACTTTGCGTTTTTTGGTTTCTTAGGAGACAAAGGATGAAGAAGATGGTTTTGACAATCAAGATTTGAAGTCAATGATGAAATGAGGTAGATTGTTCTCTATTTTATTTTATGGGTTTCAAGAAATTAGATTTATTGATGATCATACGAATTAGATTGTTGTTGTTGTTGTTGTTGTGCTATATTTTTCCCTCTTTTTTGCAATCTTTATTTTCCCCTGTTTCTCTGTTTCCTTTGTTGATCTGTGTATTATAGTTTTCATTTAGTATCGTCAAAGGCAATATTAGGATTCTAAAAATTTAGAAAAATTGAGTAATAGGTGCTTTGAAAGCTTACTGGAAAATGAATACGGGACTTAACCAACTATCAAAATAATTAACTAAGTAACTAATCTCTTTAAACTACTAACAATATTTCATTCTCCTATTTATATTGTGGTTCATTTCTTGATGTCTTTCCTTTATATGTTGGGTTGAAAACATACTTTTGTGGGAGAGAACTGTAATAAAAAAATCTGTTTTGTGTCCCTCATTTTATTAGAACAAGGTGTTGAGGACTAAAAGACGGTTCTTATTACACCTTTCAATATCATCTGCTCCCAAAGTGGAAACAAGTCTTTGTGACTTTGTCATTATGTTTTTTCGTAGGTTAATTATGTTTTTAGTCATATGGACTAAAAAAATTGATATAATTTTTATAGGGAATGAATTCAACATATGGATTTTTACATATTGATAACTACCAAATATGTTTCCTTTCAAAGATGAAAATCATACTCTTGGCATGATTTTCTTTAAACTATCTTCGAAGTACTTGATTCAGTGTTGATTTTCTTTTCTAAAAGGTGATAAATTGAAGAGTTTATTGTTTTGGGTAAGTAAACTCATAAAAGCAATTAGAGGGATAGGCTACTGCCATTAACTTAGAGGCATTTGGCATATAATGGATTTGATCAAATAGTTTTAACAACACATGTTATGCACGTGTTTGATTAGTGTAACGGTTCTTTTTTTTTTCCTCATTTAGTGTAACTTAAAAATCTTTTCATGTTCATTGTACATGTATTTTAGACATTTTTATATTGAATATATGTAAGTGGTTTATTTATATGAAGTTAGGATATATATTATAAGTAATTCTTACTACTAACACATGCACTTTCAAATTCTAATGTTCAAATTTTCTTTTATTAATTCTTACTGCTAACACATATTCAAATTTCAAATTTACCTTCCAGTATCATTTTGAAATTCAAACTTATATCCACTAAAAGATATGCTAACACACAAAATGCTTGCATCATACATACCACAAAAAAAGCAAAAGGGACGATAATGGGTCAAACTAAACCATGTATTTTTCAATACTTTCACATTCTCATGTTTGTGTATTTGCAGTATGTATTTGATGTCACTCATTATTTAAGAACTTGAATTTTAAATTTCTCATTTTTAAGAATATTGTTAATTTCATTATAACTTGAATTAAGTTTCCTGCTGCGGCTATTTTGAATACTGACATTTGGAATTTGATATCGGTATCTTTTGATTTTAGATTCATGTCGTTTTGGTCATTGTTCTCTATATGTTTATTTTTAGATTGCATGAATTATAAGCTTCAACAACTTATTTGAATTGTTTGTTGAGATCTTATTTGGTATTTTCTCTTTTCGTGCATATACACTCATCCTTAGTGAAAAATGTCTTTGAACCCTGATTTTATGTCAAAATTATCACATCTATTCAACAATATTGTTTGTTTGTTCTAATTATTTTAAGTCTTCTTGAAATGAGAGGCAATTTATGTTGTTATTAATTTAAACTTTTATTAATTAGTTCTTAAATTTCTTTTTCTGTTTCAGATTTTCATGATTATGGAATATATGTTCACACAAGGTTTGGTAATATTTGTCCATATTAGGTTGCCTAAAGAATCTTACCAATATGTGCTTTAGCTGAATGAAGTGGTCATTTCCAAAAGAAACTTCTGACTCTGCGCTTGAGCTGAATGATAACAACCAAAACAAAACAAGTGCAAAACATGTGATGTTTCTTTTGAAGATGTTAAGTTGTACATGGAACACAACAACAATGACTATAATTGGTCTCTATGAATTTATCAATCACGTTTGTAAATAATTAGGTGTTTCTACAAATTATTGGTTGAACAATATGTTTTTCATTAATGACAATTGTAGTTGGTTTCTAAACAAAAGTCATAGGATTTTGCTCAGGAGGGTAATAGAGCTGTAGAACAATTATTTGGTTTATGTGAAAACAATTATTATGTATGTATCAATTTTATGTAGCTTTTGTGTTAGTTGCTATAAATATTTGTTTACTTCTTTATGATATTTTCTCATTCTATCCCCCAAAGACATGGGGGGCTATAAGGTGACCATAAGTATAAATACAAGATGATATTTTAATTTTGATTTATAATTACTCTAACTCTAAATATGACTATTGTAAATGACTATTATTTTTCTTTGTTACACATATTGTATCCCATTTGTTGAGTTTTGAATTGAATAAATGAAGCCATATTCATATTAGAAGAGGAATGAAAGTAAAAACTTACGGATCAAACATGGTTTTTAAAAGGTGAAATTTCATTCGATAATGAAAATGAACTAATTGTAATTCTATTAGAAGAAGCTAGCCTTTTAATGCTAAAAAAAAAGAAGCTAGCTTTTGTCGTTATCTAGCATGATTTAAAATGATTTGATCACTTTTTTCAAAGAGAAATAAATATAGTTTTTTAAATGCACATGAGACATATTGCATCCTTCTAAATCATGTGAAATTAGACCTTTTAAAGTGAGTCAACCAACACACACTCCAAACCAAAACAACACGTTTAAAGGCATCACTCTAAATCATTGCTCTTGATTATAGAGTTTAAAGGCAGCTTGTGTGCAGCATGGAAAATTCTCTGTTTTTATCCATCATTATATACAACATAGGCTGAGTACTCCTTTAAAAGTCATGCAATTTGGTTTTAGATAAGCGAGGGAGGAAACTGGAAGCTAGGGAAAGTATATGGCTTTTTTTTCATCAATGCTAATATTAGATTGTCACTATTAGTTACTTAATTCCTTACTTCTACAACTTACTAATTCCTCTACTAACACGAGTATATTGTCATATTTTACGTTATTGTATAATGTTAACTGACTAAATATTTTGCCACTTTTTAATGATCAATTCATACAACACGGGAGACTATAAGTATTTGATTTAAATTTCTATTAAAAGTCCAAAGTTTCATATTCCTTAAAAACATCGGAGTTACATATATTTGAATTAAGTTTTTATTTAATTAAGTCTAAAGTTTCATATTCCTCAAAAAACATGGGAGACTGTAAGTATTTGATTTAAGTTTCTATTTCCTCAAAAAACATGGGAGGCTATAATATTAGATGGTCACTATTAGTTACTTAATTCCTTACTTCTACAACTTACTAATTCCTCTACTAACATGAGTCTATTGTCATATCTTACGTGATTGTATACAGTTAACTGACTAAATATTTTGCCACTTTTTACTGATCAATTCATACGACACGGGAGGCTATAAATATTTGATTTAAATTTTATTAAAAGTCCAAAGTTTCATATTCCTTAAAAACATTGGAGTTACAAGTATTTGAATTAGGTATTTGAATTAAGTTTCTATTTAATTAAGTCTAAAATTTCATATTCCTCAAAAAACATGAGATACTATAAGTATTTGATTTAAGTTTCTATTTAATTAAGTCCATTTTTTTTATTTTGTGATTTGCTCATGTTATGTGTAATGCAATTAATTTAGAGTACAAAGAATGTTACAACGTTAACAACTTTGGTAAGGTAATTAATATTTTAATTTAATATCATATATCTACATTCTTAATACTTTAAATTTAAATTAATTTGTGTGTTATTAAACAACAGATTTTATTAAAAGGAATTGTAAATGGTTGCTTTGGAAGAGATTTCCCTTTTTAAATGGAAAAACACGGGGGCTATAAATATTTGATTTAACTTTCTATTTAGTAAAATCTAAACTTTCATATTCTTAAAAAACATATATTCTTAATACTTTAAATTAATGTGTGTCATTAAAAATATATTTTATTATAGAGTTTAAAGGCAGCCCGTGCATTGCACGGGTACTAATACTAGTAATTATCATATTCATGGAGACAAAGTGTGCCATTAATACTACCAAAACCAAAAATACGAAAACCGAATTGGTGTGCAGATGAATTTGACCTTATTCTCAAACCTCTTACCAGAAAGAAAATATAAAACTTCTTGATAGGGTTCATAAACCTTTAGGAGTAGAGATGATTGGTCATAATAAGAAAAAGAATGCAAATTAGAAAAGAAATTATCGCGGAACATGTTCATGAAATTATGGTTTTCAAATAAGAGAGACCACGATTTGCGAACACATTCAAATCGTTTAAAAGATTTAAAAGGCAATTTTGACAGAATTGAGAAGGCTATGTCATCATGTATATAATTGCTCACATTTTCATTAGTTGCAACCACTGTTGTCTTCTCCATCGAATCTACTAACCCTAACGAACTACTAACCTACAAGGGAATGAGAAATTTTGAGAGAGGGAAGAAAGGGTTTAGAACTTCAGATTCATTTTTGCATATTTTTTTCTTCGAGTGGGTCGGTAGCGAAACAAAGGATACAGGGGGTTTGTGTTGTCTCGCTAGTTATAGTAGTTACCCAATACGAATAAACTTTTAAATATTTTTTATCTTTTAAAATTTTCAATTGTGATACTATATTTTTTATAAAATAATCTGATGATTAGAAATTCACTTCTAATATAAGAGTCAATAGGCTAGAGTCAATAACACATTTCATACTATATGTAGGGTTTGAGGTTCGAAATTCGAATCCCGAACACCCCCACTTATTCATCTTAAAAAAGACAAATTTCTAATCGACTTTTTTTTCATTAGTATTAACTATTAAACATTCTATATAGTAAAATACTAATAAAAATGTATTGCAATATATATTATCATAAACGTATTGTTAAAAAAACATACAACACTATTTTTTTTCTCCATTTGAAACAAATTTCTTGTTGTTATTGATAGGGATGATTTGTTTGGTAGGTCCATTTGACCCCTTATTTTTTGCGGGAGGCATTGAGATTTTGAATTCGAGAACTTTCAGCATTTGCTGGTTCAGAAATGCCATTGGTATCATCAATCATATGTACTATGTCTCTTTGTGGAATGAATGAAGTGATTTCCAGTAAAATAAATTAACTAAGACATTCAATTTCAAAGGACCTCATTTTTTGCGTAAAAAAAAAAAAAGAACCTCATTTTTGTAATGTCTTCAATATTCACATGTTGGCATATATTCTTCTTGCACAATGGAAATTTTTATCATCCGTTATTTCTCTGTGTACGCACATTAAATATAATCTCTTATGCATAGACGCAATCAAATTCATGACAGTTCATAATAGTTTCTTTCTTAAGCAGGAACGATAACGTATATGATATTCCAGCCTAATGAATTCTCATACAGAAGATACATTACAAGAAGATGAAGATACATTACAAGAATAACAATCAACCACCCCGGGCTTCTCTCCTTGTGGCATCGTGCAATAGTTCAATGTCCACCCCTTCTGGCGGCAATTGCACGTATCTCACCACTGACCCTCTGATGAAGCAGTTCCTTACAGAAAGCTGACATCAAACAATAATATGTTACTGACTAATCCATAACAAAAATAGAATCAAATCTTAAGCTAGTTAGGTCAATCAAATTAAGAGTCAAATATAACAAAATCAACCGGAATATAACATACAGTTTGCCCTTTATGCGTGCATAAGGTAATGCGAGGGTTTGATAAATTTGGGTATATTTTAGCTAATTCTACTGTTCAGCTCTCTCAAACTCCAAGATAATTTCTGCAAACCTTTTGCAAATATCCTTGTAAAATCCCTTGTTTATCTATTCTATGATAGCAGCATACCTAGGTGTTTATCCTTTACTCTTTATCTATATGTACATATCAAACTCACAATGTTGATATCTCCTTTTAATGGCATTCCAAAATAACCTATAGTTCAGAACCATAAGACTTAAAAATTGTGGGGCATTCCATTCAAACACAAAGCCATTAATCGAATATAAACAAGCTCAAACAAGGCTGTCAAGATTCCTTGTTTACTCGTAGGGTTGTGCAATCCCACATAGAGGATTGTTACATAGAAAAGATTGGGTGGAATCTCCATGGAGACTTGTAGGAACAGTGAGATCGTTATAGTTTTGTGAGGCAAGTGACAGGTTAAGCTGCAGTACAACTTGTGATAATGACACAAAGCCAGTGACAACATTGCTTCATCTGACTCTGTTTCTCATTTATCAACCTCTATCCACCTATCTCTGTCCATCAACCTCTATCCATGTCTCCCAACCCATTGTCTTTCTCTCCTCTCTGAACCTCTCTTACTCTGTCTCATCTATCTGAAACTTGTGTTTTTCTTCTTTTTTAACTGAAGTTCTTTATTTTAGACGCAATTGTTGAGACTTTGTTCCAGACCTTTCAAATACATTTCTTCTCAGACTCTTATTTGAACTAAACTTTTCTTTTTTTTAAGGAACTAAACTTTTATTGTAATGCACATTTTTTCTTTTCATGAACAGCATCAAATATATAATATAATATTCATCATACCATAAACTATAAATAAATAAATATCTAAATTCTTAACTTTTGTTTATATAATTATAGGTATTAATTAGTTATATCATCATAATTTTTTATATGATCTTACTATTCATGGTATGCTCCTTTCATTATGATCCTACATAAGATAAAAACCACAATTTGGAAAGCCTTACTCCAAAATCCTAATATATTTCTCAATTTAAAATTCTCTTCAAGAAATAAGTTATAATAACCGTTTCAATGTCTCCCGATTCATGAACAATTAGGATAACAGAAATAGGAAAGATAAACATTAGTAGGCTTACTCAGGACCACAAATTTCCCCTACTATTATTGCTATAATTGTACCGATCTTATGATTATCCAGCTCTGTTTAAATGTGGATAAAGTAAAAAATATCGCCTCCTTGAATAAATTTTTTAAGACATAGAGTAACATTTAGCATAGATAAAAGTAACGAAAGCAACTTGTCAGTGGCAAACATTCTCAAATATACATTCAATCTACATCCATTTCATATTAACAGACGAACATACATGTAGAAGAAGAGTAATAAAGCAACACACCAAACATGAAAACAAGAAACCTAATGTTGACCCCAAAAACCTAATACAGATTTTAAACTAGAACCCTGCACCCCTCCGCTTGCTCACACGGAAACAGAAACCTAATGCAGATCATAAGCTAAATATCTCTAAAAGTCATTACTAGTGTTAGGAGTTGAAGAATGGTAAAAATAACATAATCTGATTCATGTGAAGGTCAAGGCAAAATTCCTACAAAAACAATAATTCCAAACAGCATGGTCCCATGAGAGACATAGTTCTACTTATTTTTAGCTTTATGAAAAAGTGGCATTTAAAAATCCCCTAAATTTTTAAACAGAAAAATTCCCTTTCCTTCCTCTGCAGTTTTTCTTTCTTCAAACACTAGCTTACTTTATTAAGTATTTTTTTTTCTCAAGTCACAATATAACCAAGATCTACAGCAACATTAAAATTTCAAAATTAACCAATTTCTTGCAAATTTCTTGCTGGTTCCATACTCAGTCTTATACTCTTACTATTATCTGAGCCTCTTGTATTCCTAACTCCTACGTGCATAAACACCTCCTCAAACAACAAACAACCCTAAAACAAAATTAAATTTAAGAATACAAAAAATAAAAAACCTATTTTATTGAGCTATAGAGAAAGCTGACAAAATGACACAAATATCCAAATTTAAATTTTGAATATTTGTTCTTCAAAATATAAATTTGCTTGATTGACATGCTAGAAAGGGAAATCATGCATCAATGGATTTGGCCAGCAAATTAATGCACAAAAGTAAAGGTTATCAAACAATATCAGCATATCTACAACCTTTAACAATATCAAAAACTTCAATAGAAATCAATAATGGCGTCCTTGCTTTTTGTGCATATGTGGTTGTCCTTGCCTAGTAGCATACTTAATTAGAAATGAACAGATCAAAATAGCATTTTCGGAATATTTCAACAACGATGCTTTAAATAATGGAAAACCCATCTTTCTTGATCCAATGTTATTAGCAGAATATGAGTTTTTTAATATAGAGATGATCTGAATATCACTTTTCATAACCATTTCATGTTTAAATTTTGAGTTTGGTTGAACCGACGCTTTGAACAAGGTTTTTCATCTTTGAGATCAGTTTTATCCTCAACGATATTCGATCATAGTTTTACAAAAGATAAAATTAAATCCCAGCCTTACTTATGAGTTTATCACATAGTAACTCAAAATCAATACACTGCACAAATCTATATCTAATAGTTTTAGAATACACTATCAAGGTAAAATAGGACGTTCTCAATATGTAGTTGCATCACCCTTGTTAGGGTTTTTATATTGAGCTTAACTCATCCTTACAAAATTGGCTAGTAAGGTGAGGGTGACTCTATTTATAAACTCTAGTCGGTTTCCAATACACCCCATCATGCCCAACACTATTGTGTTTGGTGCGTGTACATAAATGGTGGGTGGCCTGATCAATAGGCTATAATACCATATTAGGGTTTTATACTGAGCCTAACTTATCCTTACAAAACCGGTTTGCAAGGTGAGGGATGTCTCTCTTTATAAACTCTAGTCGGACCTTATCTTTAATTTATGTGGGACTTGGTTTTTCCAATAGCCCCGCCCCCCACAATGATTTAGGGTGTGTTTGGATTGACGGTTTAGGAGGGGAAGGGAGGGGAGGACTCACTTTTATTTTTTAAATTACGAACAATGTAAAATGTTTTTTTTTTTTAAATAAATTAAGTGTTTTTTATGTATTATATGATCATTTATCATGTTGTTAATTCAATTTTCTAAAAATCATTTTATAATGTTCGTAATTTAAAAAAGAAAAGTAAGCCCTCCCCTCCCTTCCCCTCCTAAATCCTCAATCCAAACACACACTTGGTGTTCATGCCTTCGAATTGAAACACATGGCAAATATATCGACCAGCAACAAATTGTTAGAAGGTGAACCCTTGGTTCATCTAATTGAGAGAATTGTATTGATCTGAATCTATATTTTCATATTTCTGAATTAATTACAATAAAAAATAGTAGTAATAAACCCTAGAGAGAGAGAGAGAGAGAGAGAGATACCATGTGAGGGTACTTGTCTTGATCAACAACACGAGTATTTTCGAGCTTGATGTTGAGGTATTGGTCAACAGAATGCAATGTCCCTCTGATGGCTAAATCGTTCTTGAGTTCTACCGTAACTTCTCTTCCCACCAAATCTTTGAAGTACGAGAAGAACAACTACGTAGAAAAACACCAAATGCAAAGAAAAACAAATTACTGAAATGAAAAATCAGAAAGCACAAAGAAGAAGCAGAGAAGGGGAAAAGGTTACCATTTTTCTGTGGCGAAATAACCCTAGATGTTTTGTATGTGGCGGTGAACTCTAAACGTCTGTATGGTAGCAACTGGAATTGCGATTTTAACTGTGTAAGGCTCCGTTTGGCAAATATAAACTAAAGTTAGCTGATAGTTAAGAAAGGAAAAAAAGTTAATAACTTAAGTGACATAAGAGTGGCTAAAAAAAATGACAACATAAAAGTGAATACTAAACCGTGTGTTTCTGAGATATTTTATCTTTATATCTTTATAATACTAAATATTAGGTAGTCTTGACCTAACTCTATGACTAACCCTAATTTTTGGTTTTGAAAAAATTTATGAAAACAAATTTCTGCCAAGAGTTAAACCGTGCACCAAATGCTATCACAACACATGTTTTACCACTCGGCCACCTAAGTTTCTGCTGAAATAATTTTGCTTCCAAAATTAATATGCAACATTTATGTCATTTTCTCATTTCTTCTCTCTTCCACATTTTTCCCTATACTAATGAATTATAATTATAATTAATTAAATTGAAGTATCACTCCCTCCACGTTCCTATTATAGAACCATTATTACCACGGTAACTACACCATGTTATTATTAACTTCCCGCTATAACTTCCCGCCATGCCTTTGGGATTATAAAAATATATGATTTCAGGCTATAATATACGAGTTTAAACTAGCTAGAATTTCCTCTTAGAGAAAATTTTAAATCCAAAAGGATTATAAAAATATATGTATCATAAGAAATTCTATAAGAAAAGGTTTCTGTTACTAACATTGTAAAGGAAAAACATTTTCTTAGTTTTCTATAATTCTATTGCATGAGAAACACATAATGACATGCCTTTTAACCTTTTCATATATCTAATTTTTAGTTTTAAAAATTTTTATGAAAAAACTCTTACTATAGATCAAACCAGATATCATATGCTACCAATTCACAACTTTTACCACTAGGGCACTGATGTTTTTGATGAAATGTGATTGCTTCACTTTTATATATTCAACACAAATCTCGGGTTCTCTTTCTTTCAATCTCACAATCCCTAAATCATTTCTCACTCACTTTCATCTCTCACCATCATGCAATTAAACCTAATAACCCTAATCCCGCCCTTTTTGGCAGACCTTATTAATTTTTATAAAAAGAAAAGATCTGCAAGGAATTGAATCAGGTAGCACATGACAACACTTTAAATCTTTTACCACTTTTACTGAAAGAATGTTGCTTCCAAAATGAATATACCGTACTAAAGGTCATTTTTTTTTACATTTTTTAAAGTCATTAATGCTATTGCAGTTCCTTTTTATTATTTTTTTTCTTTCAGTTACACAAAGGAGTTCCTGTTCATTATTTTTTTCTTTCTTTCGATTTGTATATATACTTTTTTCTTTTGATTTGTCATTTTTATTGCAGTTCATCTTTTGTTTTTGTTGCTTTTTGAAGTTGTTTGATAGTTATATATGAAACTCTACAAACACCCGTGCATTGCACGGGTTAGAGTCTAGTTGGTTAAGCCATAAAAGAAGTAGGTTTTTATTGTTTAAAAAAAAGTAGTTTTTTTATTAAAAAGTTGTATAATTATTACGATTGTTTAATTTTAAAATTAAGTAGGTTTTTTTTTAAGGAAAAAAGTTAATAACTTAAGTGACATAAAAGTGGCTAAAAAAATGACAACATAAAAGTGAATGTTAAACAGTGTCACTGATGCATTGGTTAAGCAATAAAAGAAGTAGGTTTTTATTGTTTCAAAAAAAAGTAGGTTTTTATTAAAAAGTTGTATAATTATTACGATGGTTTAATTTTAGAATTAAGTGAGTTTTTTTTTGGTACAGAATTAAGTAAGTTTTTATTCTTAAAAATATTTTTTTTTTAATTTTAATCTCTAAAAAATAGAATGAGATGTTTTCACCCTTCTAAAATTTGTTGTTTTGTTATTATTCTCTGATGTACATAATTTTGACATGCTATTTATATTTTTTTTAAGGGCTGCTATTTATATTTTGTTAACATAATAATATAGACATACTACATGATCGGAAATAATAACCAGACATATTGTGAGCATAAAAATGTCATAAACGTCGTATAAACATAAATTACCCATCAGGAAACAAAAACAAATTTTTTTGGGTGAAAACAACCCATCTTAGTTGTTAGGACTAAAATCAAAATTCACTATATTATTATTTTTTAAATGTCAAGATGAAATATATTAAGGAGATCAAGATAATCCTTCAAATTCAAGGTGCACCAAATAAGACCAAAGAAAGTTACCAAGTTACATTGCAAAGTCAAGAAATGACAACAAAACAAAAGGAGGAACAAAACTAAGAAATAACAGTCAATCAATGAATAAGACCAAACCTCCAAAACTGATAATCAAAATCAAAATTAGTGTATTTCGACTTCGACCACCAAAAAGTCTGAATCTTGATTTTTCACCTAACATTTGCAGTTGTTCCTACTTGTGATGTAACATGCGCTCATTTCTTTCTTTCCGAATTACCCAAGTAGTAGAAAGACAAAGAATGTTCATTGCAAGTCGATTATGCTTGGAAAAACCGCCAAGATCATCAAAATGAAAAAGATTATCCAAAAGAGTGCCACGAGTCACTAAAGCGAAGTTTCACCATTGATAAATCAAGCGTCAAATTCTTCCATAAAAATTACATTTGAAAAATAAATGATCCTTGTCTTCAAGCATATTGCATCCTCTTGAGCAAATTGTCTTTAATAAGTAACCGATTTAGAAACAAACGCCAAGTAAAAAGAGTAACTTTCAAAGTAACCATTTTTAGCCAAAGAATATGATTGCTATCCAAAGGATTGATAGTATTCACCGTTGACAAGAATTGGTAAACACTGCTCTACGTGTAGCACTTTGAAGCATGTAGTTTTCAAACCCACCTATCCGCCACATCCTCCTGCAAAACAATAGAAGATAACAACACACAACAATCACTCACTAACTCCTCTTCCCAAGCAAACAACCTCCTAACCACTTCCATGCCTCACCACTCACCTCCCAACCTATAGAATGCATATTTGTCACTGTTGCCAATTTATTATCAGCTAAATCATATAACTTGCTGAATCTAACATTAAGCAGAACTCCTTCCAAACACACATCCCTCCAAAAAATTCACTAAATCATAAAAAATTCATTATATTTTTATGGACGAAAAACTTATTTAATCCTTAATTTTAATATAAATATTTTATTCTATTTATAAAATTGACAACTTCATCGTTTGTCGTCGATCTTAATTAAATCGACAATTCTAGATAATATTATTACTAATTTGACAACAATTTTTTTATTATTCATTCCTTCTCGATGGGCAACTGTTACACATATTTTTAGGCATAACTTGAGTGCTCTTCAAGGTTTGATAAGAACTTTTGACAAGTTTCTCCATCGAAATTGGAGATAATGTTGAGATTTATTTCTATATTATTTTTTGTCATTCTACCCAAAAAAAAAGTTTGATCCTTCTCAGATTTTATAATTCTGCATAAGGGGTTTTGATTTTTCTCCATAAAACTCATCTTATATTGTTTTATATCAAAGGTAAGGTAGATATAGTTTTGATTTAATTTATATACATCGTCGGTGTAAAGTTATTTTACATAAACATCTAACAATGCCGCATCATTTGATGTGTTTGGAAATACATGAATGGTCATATTATTAATTGATGTAACAATAAATGATTGAAATTGTGTGTAAAATAATTTTACTTTGTCTATATCAATTAATGTCTACATTGTTTTGGCTTGAATTTCGTTAATGAATTCCATGGGTGGCATTAAAAAAAAATGTTCCATGGTTCTTCTCAATTCCATGGCTTGTTTAAAGATTACAAGTTAATACTCAATATCCACGAAGAAATTGTTTTCCTCAACAAAAATAAAACTATGAAGAAATCGTTACAAAATGATAGGCTCGTAAGTGTACAGTTTTCGTAAGAAATGATAGAGCTCTACAAAATGGTTAGACATTGTTTAGTGGTGTCAATAAGTTAGTTTATAACATGTTGAACTAACTTATAAGCTTGTTTGATCAAATAAAATATGTTTGACAAACAAGCTTATTTTATGAAGAAATCGTTACAAAAAGATGAAGAACTTGTATGGAGCGCACTTTAAAAAAAAAAAAACTTGTATGGAGCGCAAGTGTACAATTTTCTTTGTATGCGTCTGAACATTATAAGTTAGTGGGCGGTGGTATCATTTTACAAAAGGTTTAACCAGAATAAATTAAAATAAGAAGGTTATAAATGAAAGAAAATATGAGAAACTATAAAATCGAACACTAATTCAAATAATTTCTTACAAAAAGGTATAAACTCATAAAATAAATTTGCTTATCAAACATATTTTATTTGATCAAACAAGTTTATAAGTTAGTTCAATAAGCTATAAACTAACTTATTGACACCACCAAACAATGTCTAACCATTTTGTAGAGCTCTATCAAGTAAATATATGATATTATTACTCGCCAAACAAGATTTAGCTCCTCCTCCTCTCATCTCTTTCTCATCCTCTCCATCCATCAAACCATCATAGCACATAGGTATCTACGAGTTATTGATAAACTCGTGACCCTCTTCCTTAACTTTCTTTGTATCTCTTTTTTTCTTCCTTGTTCAATTGGAGTTTTTTGGTTTCCATAGGAAATTCTAGCAGAGACACACCATTTGTTGATCAATGAAGCATGAAAATATGAGGTTGTGTGAAGGAAAAAAAAAGACACAATTGAATTCCAAAGACACGTTTGAAACAACGATATCACAATGGAACCCCTAGGAGAGCATGTTAATTGTCGGGCTCCGGTACGCGAGCTAAATGGGTCATGTATTGTGTATGACCTTAATTTTTTTTTATTGTTGCAAAATGAATGTGATCTCTTGGATTGTGACATGTTAGCATTTTATTATTTAAACATATATATATATATATATATATATATATATATATATATATATATATATATATATATATATATATATTGATTTTAACAAATGCAATTGAATTTAAAATCTGATTTAATAAAAGGGTGTTTTCGGTATTGTTGGAAAAATTGTGAAAATCCCAGGATCGGTTCTAGAAACATTACGATGGATTTTGAGTTTTTGGTTACAATTGATAAAACATTAAAATGGATTTTTTTTTATAATTTTCATTAAACCTTTAAAATTAAATTTCATTGTAATTAAATTCAATTGTATTCCCCTTTACCATAAATGAATATTTTTAATATCTACTAACAATATATAAAAGTCGAAGTACAACAAAATTTCATAATCGTCATTATTAAAACTCATGATCTCCTTAATTTTATGTGTATAATGGTCATTGTGCAAAATTTAATTTATTTGTTTTTTAAAAATTAATTACGGATAATGTTTATCACAAGTGTAACCAATTTCCACGGATAACTATGAAACTAATTTATTTGTTTTTTTAAAAATTAATTACGGATAATGGTCATATCTACTAACATCTACTAATCTACTAACAATATATAAAAATATACAACAAAATTTCATAAATGTCCTTATTAAAACTCATAATCTCCTTAATTTTATGTGCATAATGATCATTTTACAAAATTTAATTTATTTGTTTCTTAAAAAACTAATTACAGAGAATGTTCATCACAAGTGTAAGCAATTTCCACGGATAACTATGAAACTAATTTATCTGTTTTTTAAAAAATTAATTACGAATAATGTTCATATTTACTACTACCTCCGTTTCTTTTTAATTGTCACTTTTTAACATTTTACATAAACCAAGACAATCAATAAATATTGCTACTTTTGATACAATAATTTATACTTTTACTATAATAGCCCTATTCATTTAATATCTCATTTCATACATTTCTCTCTACAATAAATAACTAAGGGTAATATTGGTAAAACAACATTTAATGTTGCATTGAACTTTGAAAGTGGCAATTAAATTGAAACAAAATTTTTCTTCAAAAGAGACAATTAAAAAGGAACGGAGGGAGTAACAATATATAAAATCAAAGTACAACAAAATTTCATAATCGTTCTTATTAAAGCTCATGACCTCTTTAATGTCGATACTTTGAAAATAGTTACGAGTTTTCAAAATTTTATCATATCGACTATCACATATCGGTAAAAAAAAAAATTCTTCTGCATATATAAGCATATAAAATCTTGAACGAGTGCGGTTTAAATATTTAATAGTGTTTTAAATATAGGCTTAATTGCACTTTTGCCCCCTATCTTTTTTCAATTGTGCGATTTTGCACCCCATACTTTTTTTGAACGATTTTGCACCCTATCATTTACCTCATTTCTGATTTTGTAGCCCCACATGTGTTTTTTGCTGATGTGTTGAATTTTGCTGACATGTCCTTGCCATGTGTGTAATTTGTATTTTTAAAAAAAATCAAAATTAAAATAATTAAACCTTTCTCACCACCATCGTCCTCTCCACCCTCCTCATCTCAAATCTCCCCACCATCATCCTCTCCGCCCTCCTTATCTCAGATTCGACCTTTCTCACCACCACCACCTTGCGATACTCATCCTCGGACTAGTGCTTCCTTGCTCTTTTACGAACTAGCCGAAGTGATGACTTAACCGTAGCTAAGGTAAGCTTTTCTCCCTTTTGCTAGTAAGATCTCTAATCATCCAGAAAGCAGAAGCAAAGGAAAAGGCAAATCAAAACCTGATGAAGGTGGTCCGGCCAAAGCAACTAGGGGGAATGAATCAGCGCTTCCCGAGCTGTGGTCGAGTATGATTTGACCCCTGAATCTGAAGACGAAGAGGTGTGTGTGGCTGAACTTGTGCAAGGGAAGCCCTATGAGTGCCCAGCGTTAACCAAACCCAAGGAGAAGAGTGATCGGCCACAAAAATAACAAAATAAAGTCGAGGTTGAAAGGAAAAACCATTCGGGGATGAAGTTGCTTGCCCCCAAACTCACACAGCTAGGTTTCGAGAGGGCTCTATCGATCTCCGGAACAGGGGAAGAAAGGGGGGAAGGAACTCACACAGCTTAGTTTTGATTTTGATTTTAATTTTGATTTTAATTATTTTAATTTCGATTTTTTTAAAAATACAAATTACACACATGGCAAGGACATGTCAGCAAAATTCAACACATCAACAAAAAAACACATGAGGGGCTACAAAATCAGAAAGGGGGTAAATGATAGGGTGCAAAATCGCTCAAAAAAAAGTATGGGGTGCAAAATCGCACAATTGGAAAAAGATAGGGGGCAAAAGTGCAATTAAGCCTTAAATATAACATAAAAATATATTTAATAGACACACTACATGAATGTTGATTTTTTTAAAATAGTCACGAGTTTCCAAAATTTTATCACATTGACTTTCTCATATATCTATATAAAAATTTGTTTCTGCGGATATAAACATTTAAAATCTGCAACGGGAGCGGTGCAAACATTGAACAGTGTTTTGCATATAAAATAAATTTTATTTAATAGACACACTACATTAATGTTAATATTTTGAAAATAGTCATGAGTTTTAAAAACTTTATCACATCAACTTTCTCAAATATGTATATAAAAATTTATTTCTGCAGATATAAACATTTAAAATCTGCAATGGGAGCGGTGCAAATATTGAACATAAAAAATAAAATTTAATCAATAGAAACACTGCATTAATGTTGATATTTTAAAATTAGTCACGTGTTTTCAAAATTTTATCATATCGACTATCACATATCGATACATACAAATTTTCTTCTGCATATATAAACATATAAATTCTTCAACAAGTGCGATTTAAATATTTAACGGTGTTTTAAATATAAAATAAAAATGTATTTAATAGACACACTACATTAATGTTAATATTTTGAAAATAATCATGTGTTTCCAAAATTTTATCACATTGACTTTCTCATATATCTATATAAAAATTTGTTTATGCAGATATAAACATTTAAAATCTGCAACGGGAGCGGTGCAAACATTGAACAGTGTTTTGCATATAAAATAAAATTTAATCAATAGAAACACTGCATTAATGTTGATATTTTGAAATAGTCACGAGTTTTCAAAATTTTATGTAACATCCGGCTGGCTCCCTTACGGGCTGGCCTCCCTATCTTTCAAGGACCGAGATGTACTCACGACCTTCTCCACCCCCCATGTGGAGTTTTTGCCTTCCGTGGGAATCGAACTCTGTACCTGGGGCCTAAGTACAAGTTCAATGCATTCCCACTACCAACTGAGCTTGTAGCCCGTAAGGGAGCTAGCCGGATGTTACAAAAAAGGCGCCTTTTTTTGTAACATCCGGGATTTGGCAACTAACGGCCCCCGCGATGTACTCATGATCTTCTCCACCCCCCATGTGGAGTTTTTGCCTTCCGTGAGAATCGAACTCTGTACCTGGGGCCTAAGTACAAGTTCAATGCATTCCCACTACCAATTGAGCTACGCCTTTTTTGTAACATCTGGGATTTGGCAACTAACGGCCCCCGCGATGTACTCATGGTCTTCTCCACCCCCATGTGGAGTTTTTGCCTTCCGTGGGAATCGAACTCTGTACCTGGGGCCTAAGTACAAGTTCAATGCATTCCCACTACCAATTGAGTCAATTGGTAGTGGGAATGCATTGAACTTGTACTCAATTGGTAGTGGGAATGCATTGAACTTGTACTTAGGCCCCAGGTACAGAGTTCGATTCCCACGGAAGGCAAAAACTCCACATGGGGGTGGAGAAGACCATGAGTACATCGCGGGGGCCGTTAGTTGCCAAATCCCGGATGTTACATTTCATCATATCGACTATCACATATCGATACATACAAATTTTCTTATGCATATATAATCATATAAATTTCTCAACTAGTGCGATTTAAATATTTAACGGTGTTTTAAATATAAAATAAAAAGTTATTTAATAGACACACTACATTAATGTTGATGTTTTGAAAATAGTCATGTGTTTTCAAAATTTTATCACATTGACTTTCTCATATATCTATATAAAAATTTGTTTATGCAGATATAAACATTTAAAATCTACAACGGGAGCAGTGCAAACATTGAACAATGTTTTGCATATAAAATAAAATTTATTTAATAGACACACTGCATTAATGTTGATATTTTGAAAATAGTCATGAATTTTCAAAATTTTATCATATCTGTTTTCTCATATATGTATATAAAAATTTGTTTATGCAGATATAAACATTTAAATCTGCAACGGGAGCGGTGCAAACATTGAACAGTGTTTTGCATATAAAATAAAATTTAATCAATAGAAACACTGCATTAATGTTGATATTTTGAAATTAGTCACGAGTTTTCAAAATTTTAGCATATCTACTATCACATATCGATACATACAAATTTTCTTCTGCATATATAAGCATATAAATTCCTCAACGAGTGCGATTTAAATATTTAACGGTGTTTTAAATATAAAATAAAAATTTATTTAATAGACACGCTACATTAATGATGATATTTTGGAAATAGTTATGTGTTTCCAAAATTTTATCATATCGACTTTCTCACACATGTATATAAAAATTTGTTTATTTAGATATAAGTACATAAAATCTGCAACGGGTGCGGTGCAAACATTGAACAGTGCTTTGCATATAAAATAAAAAGTTATTTAATAGAAACACTACCTTAATTTTGATTTTGAAAATAGTCATTAGTTTTTAAAATTTTATCATATCGACTTTCTCATATATGTATATAAAAATTTGTTTATGCAGATATAAGTACAAAAAATCTGCAACGAGTGCGGTGAAAACATTGAACAGTCTTTTACATATAAAATAAAAAGTTATTTAATAGAAACACTACATTAATTTTGATTTTGAAAATAGTCATGAGTTTTCAAAATTTTATGTGCATAAAAATTTGTTTTCGCATATATAAGCAAATAAAATTCATAACTCGTGTGACTCAATTATTTAATAAATTTTTTTTATATAAGAG
Organism: Medicago ruthenica; assembly: GCA_018208015.1. Lineage (NCBI taxonomy): Eukaryota > Viridiplantae > Streptophyta > Magnoliopsida > Fabales > Fabaceae > Medicago > Medicago ruthenica. The sequence goes on along the minus strand of WNNG01000297.1, from coordinate 50,509 downwards.
AAAAAAATTAATAGAAACATTACATTATTACTCATAATTTTCATTTAATATCTATAAACATTCTATAATATTAACAATATAATTATCTTTTATATAATTATCGCAATGTTATGTGACCCGTGCAAAAACAGTCTTTTACTAGTTGTTATAAAAATAGAGATCAAGGGGAGAAGGGGAGAAAAATGAGAGTTTCAATTGTCTCTCTTACATATATCATTCTATTACAAATGAGCCTTATTTATATGGAAATACAAGAATATGGAAATACAAGAATATGGCTAAATGAGCCAAACAGTTATGGGCTTATGGCTTATGGACATCCACAATAATATTCATAAGACTATTATTTTTCCCACACTACGAGGTTCTCACGTGCCCTATTTTTTTTTTCAAAATGTCCCTCAGATTACATAATTCGGAAACCAGTTTCAATTATATAATCCGAACCATTTCGATATATATATATATATATATGCAAGAACAACAACTTCCCCCATTTTTACAGTTTCACTTTTCACTTTTCCTTTCTCTCTCTTCTTATCCCAAAATCCGAAAATCAAGAAATTGGTCGAATTTTGTTTTTTTTTTTTGCTCAAAATCATCACATTTCAAGGTTTATCAAACACCAAACTGAAGGTTAGGTCTCATTCCCTCTGCATGCAATCCTTTGAGTTCGAATTTTTTTTCTGGGTATTGAAGCAGTTCGGATTTTAAAATTGAAACTGGATTGTTGATGAGGAGCCACAGTACGAGCCTCAGATAGAGATGGAGGAGCAGGTGAAGGGTGACCAGGAGATGGAGGTGGACGATGATGAGGAGCAGGAGGACTGTAACACCCATGCTAAATTATCTAGAATATTTAGCATGTGTATTATTCTGATACCGGATACATTAAAATTTTCAATAATGATAATACATTACAATACAACTGAATGAGTACAATTGGCTCGTTATACAATTATCCAAATATCATCGAATACACTTTCATATACATATATAATCTGACAACTTCCTGAGCGTGACCATGACGAGCAACTGCACTCCATCCAGCGTCTTCCTGAAGAATTTCATCTGAAAACCACTTGCTTACCTGTAAACCTGCACCAGAAGGATTGGGATGAGACATGATTTCTCAGTGAGCTCCAGCCCAACCTACTGTTGGCAACCACGGGGGAAACCTAGGGTCGCCGTGCCTACTTTTGGCAATCTTGGGGATACCTACGATCGCCATCATTCTCTACATATTTCGCGATCAGGGGAAAACTAGGATCGCTATATGTCTCTTAATCTTATGCTTATCATAATTTAACCTTAAACTTAAACTTATACTTAGTGATCTGGGGACATCCTATGATCACTTTCTGTTCACTGGGAACTACTTTGTCTATTTCTCAATATATAATAAATATACATATTCATCTTCATCTTTTCATAACATTAAGTTAGAAGTTAGCGTTGAACAAACAATGCATTATCTTGGTTCATTTTACGGAGTGCATCCGGGTGGAGTAACCCCGAAGTACATCTCCCATCATACCGGTGAAATTTCTATCATATCAGGCTAACACCGGACTCCTCTTTCTTTTTGTATGGCTGCCCTCGCGAGCGGTTACTTCACCGTCCCAGCTGCCATTTAAGGCGGTACTTCACGGGGACCCCCTGTATACTAACTAACGAGCCTACAGGAGACACATTAACTTTCTGGACTTGGATGTGTAGCTGCCCTCACGAGCGGTAACTTCACCGTTCCGGCTGCCATTTAAGGCGGTACTTCACAGGAACCCCTTGTATACTAACTAACGAGCATACAAGAGACACATCAAGACCTTTCATTAAATTGTTCTTATTCTTTACATGTATATATACATATAACTTATGACTTATAACTTATGCATATCTGATGCATTCTTTAGGTAACTCATTCTTAAATACTTAACCTATAAAAGGTTCTTAACTTTAACATTAAATCATTTCTTGTGCATACGCACATTTAATTGAGTGCATCTTAAGCTTGCTACACTAGGTGCATTCTCATTCTCAATAATTCTTATCTTAAGTACTTAAAAGTACGTCTAAAAATTTACTATAAGCTTATGCATATTTAATGCATTCCTTAGGGAACCACGCTCCCAGTACTTAACATTGAGTGTAGGGTTACATGCTTATCGTTTCCATAAGCCACTTACTTGGTTGTTGGAAATCCAACCCTTAATCTTACCTGGATTAGACATATCGTTATCATATGTCGTCCTTAAGAGTTACTAGCTCAATTACATTAATTACCGATTTCTCGGACCTTTGTTTTGTACTTTCCATACGTTACCTATTCCTTGCTCCTTTATGATTTTTGTCCGTTAAAGGCCCTTAGGATGAGTTAAAATGGTGTTTATTGATTCTATAAAGTTTCTGGAGAAAACGGTTGCGAAAAACGTCACCTACGCGCACCAGAACACCCAAAACAGCCAAGCTGAAAAATGCTGTTTTGGTGAGCTCGCTGTAGCGACGGCTCTGTGGCTATAGCGACCAGGATCAGAACCTAAATATGGTCTGGTCGCTGTAGCGACGGGCTGGTCGCTGTAGCGACCATGACAGTGCAGAAATTGCTGAAAAACGTATTTTTCCACCATTTTAGCTCAATCCCACTTACCCAAACATCCCAAGGATGTTAGGAATGATTTTCCAATGTCAGTTGATAGTTTAAAACATGAGTAAGCAAGGAATTGGCAAGCTAAAGGGATTATGGCACAAAACATTAATTTAGCATAAGATGAATATACACACTTAAACTTACTCAAAGTGGGTTCTAAAACCCTAGGGAGCTCACCTAAAACTGATGATGATCCTTGATAAGCTTTCCTCTTCAAAATCCCAACTTGATTATACTAAAAACCCTAGCTTGTAATTCCTTTTCCTTTCCTTGTTTTCTTGCCCTCCAATGACCCAAGAATCACCCTATAAAATGTAACACCCATACTAAATTTGTCTAGAATATTTAGCATGTGTATTAGTCTGATACTGGATACATTAAAATTTTCAATAATAATAATACAACTGAATGAATACAAACATGCTCGTTTATACAACCAATCAAGTACCATAAAAATACACTTATACAATTGTCTGACAACCTCCTGAGCTGGTACAAGCCGAGCATCTGCACTCCATTCAGCGTCTCCCTGAAGAACTTCATCACGAACCTCTTGCTTACCTGAAAACCTGCACCAGAAGGATTGGGGTGAGACATAATGTCTCAGTGAGCTCCACCCAACCTACTGTTGGCAACCTCGGGGAAACCTAGGGTCACCATGCACTAACTCTTGGCAATCTTGGGGATACCTATGATCGCCGTCATTCTCTACATATTTCGCGATCAAGGGAAAAACTGGGATCGCTATATGTCTTTATCTTATGCTGAACATATTCATAATCTCATACTTAGTGATCTGGGGACATCCTATGATCACTTTCTGTTATCTGATGACTACTTGGTCATATTCTCATGTAATAAATACATATACATCTTACTTTAACATAAAGTTAGAAAGTTAGCGTTGAACATGCAATTAATTATCTTGGTTCATTTTACGGAATGCCCCCGAGTGGAGTAACCCCGAAGAACATTCCCCTGATAACTGGTGAAAATTCCTATCTGAGGCTAATCACTAGACTCCTCTTATCGTTGTGTGGACAACTCTCTCGAAGAAGTCCCATCCGGCATAATTCGGAGTCTGCTGAACACAACTTAACTTGCATGTGGACAACCCTCTCGGAGAAGTCCCATCCGGCATAATCCGAAGTCTGCTGAACATGCTTAATCTTACATGTGGACAACCCTCTCGGAGAAGTCTCATCCGGCATAATCCGGAGCCTGTTGGACATGTTTAATCTTTTAACATACGTGTGGACAACCCTTTCGGTGAAGTCCCATCCGGCATAATCCGAAGCCTGCTGGACACGTTAACTTAGTCTTATAAACTTACGTGTGGATAGCCCTTTCGGAGAAATCCCATCCGGCATAATCCCGAGTCTGCTGAACACGTATAATCTTTATACTTTAAATTCTTAACTTGTTACTCATATGTATATCTGATACATTACATATTCATATGCATATCTAATGCATTCATCACTAATCAAACGTGTTATACTTAACCTATAATATAAGGTTTTAAGCTTATCGTTCTCATAAGCCACTTACTTGGTCGTTGGAAAACCAACCCTTAAGCTTATCTGAAGCTTTGAATGTTGAAACATTCCTTGTACATTTCGTACACTTAATTGTGTACACTTAAATCTTGCTTTCCTATCAAAGGATTTAGACATATCGTTATCATATGTCGTACTTAGGGACTGACTATCCCACTTACTTAATTTCCTGTTCCTCTTACCTTTACCCTTTGTACCCCTAATGCTTTGCCTAGTCCTTGTTTACTTATACTCTCATTGTTGGAAGCCTTTAGGATATGTTAAAATAGTGTTCCTTGAGAAAAATAGGGTTTTAGATGTTGTACATGGCACTTGGACAGTTGGTACATTTATAAAAGAGTCAAAAATGAATGTTGTCAACTTAGCAGAGCAAAGTCTAGGCGAAGTGGTTCAGACTCAGCTTCGCAGAGCAAAGTCCAACTTCGCAGAGCGACCATGACAGACAGAAAAGGTTCAAAACGTGATTTTTCCACCATTTTAACTTATCCAAGCTTACCCAAGCTTCCCAACAGCATTAGGAATGAATTTTAACTACAAATTGATGACTTAAAACATGTGTCATACCCCAATTTTTGACCTAAAATTTATTTTTTTTACTCGTCTTTTAGTTCGAAATTTTGTCGTCGTTTCTGACGAAATCTCGACAGGGAGGTATTTTAAAATACCTCATTTTTTGGTTCCGAAGGCGACTGTATATATATATATTTTTATTTATTTATTATTATTTTTAATTTCTTTTTATTTATTTATTTACTTGTTTTTTTGTAGCATTATCATTTTCTTATTACCCTTTTATCTTTTTATTGTGTTACCCTTTTATTTTTATCTTTTTATTATTTTCAGATTTTATTTTTGTCAGTTGACTTGGGTATTATTGTTCTTAATTGTCTTTTTAATGGTGAAAATTTGGGTTGACTGTGCTGTTTATGGTCTATCAATGGCCTTCATTACCATTTAGTGACATTGGCTTAATTAAAAAGGGAGCCAAAATTCATCAGAGGGGGGGATTGAATCACAAAACACAGTCAAAAAAAAAACACGGCACAAAAGGAATCAGTAACCAAAACACCATATCACCCAGCTACACACATCACCAAACCAAAACTAATAAGCAAATAAACAAAAACCCAAGCACACCATCCACACAACAGAACCGTATACTCCCTCAACACCCCAAACCTCACGGCCACTCTCCCCCTTGCCCTCACCAAACAACCCAGCACACTCACGCCTCTCCCTCATCCACTCCCTACCACACCACTCAAACCCAGTACCCACAAACACACACACTACCATACCTACGGCCTCCCTCCTCTACCCAAACACCGTACGCGTGCCTCCACCCCAAAACCGTACGGCCATCTCCCTCATACAACCCCTCCACTCACAAACGCGATTCCAACCTTCCCTTACCACACAACCACGTTCAGCCCCTTCTCCACACTGCCGTACGGCCACGCCAAAACCAATCCCATTTTGCCACTTGGCTTTTATTTTTAAAACCTTTTTTAAAACTAATAAAAAACACAAAAACAAATCAAACGTCATTTTCTACCCCGAACTACGAGGTTTTGATCCCTCACGGGTACGTAGGCAGAGGACCCTGTCCTTCCAAATCATAAAAAACACAAAAAAAAAAACATTTTTCTTTTTTCACTACTTTAATTCTTTCTCTTAAAATAAATAAGCAAGTTATAGCCCAAAATAAATAAATAAAATCAAGAGGTTCTCGTAGAGTACTACGAACGTTTAGGGTGCTAACACCTTCCTTAAACGTAACTAACCCCCGAACCCTAATCTTTAAAAATGTGGTAATTTAGAACTTTTTTCCACCTTTCTTTTAAAAAATTAAAAGTTCAGTCGTGAAATAAAATTAGTGAGTCAACGCTGATCAATAGCTTGATCTCCGAAAATCACCGCGACAGAAATGGCGACTTCACTGGGGAATTCCCTAAGAGGGTTGAGCCTAACTTGAATTTATTTAATTATTTTGTGCTATAACTTGCTTAAAACATAAAAAAAATGTAAATACGTGCCTATGTGTTTCTTTTCTTTTGCGTGAGTGGTGAGATAAGTCCTACGCCCGGACTTGAGGGAAACATAAGATAGGATGGTGGTATAATCAAAGTTCCATACCAGGAGTAGTCTTGGGTGTTGGTACATGTGATATAACCCCACTCAATGGAGGTCTCTTAAAGGTAATACCATGTCGACATGAGTAGTCGTGTTTGACATTGTTATTTTTAAGTGACCTATGAAGTTGAGGACCTTTAGAGTTACCTTTAACCCATCTTGGCCTTTTAGGACGTAGTGCGGTGGCTAATCAAGAGTAGTCTTGAATTGGTTGATACGCGATACTACACTCAAACGAGACTTTCTTACAAATGTCGTTGGACCGGGAGTCAGTCCCGTAATCCGACAATATTCGGAAGTGGTCGATGACTTTGGGAACTCGGTAGAACCCGTGATACAGGTACATTTAAAACCATAGTCCTTACCAAATGGCGTGTTTACCCTTGACTCCAACATTTTGGACCTAACCTCACCATGTTTTCTCCGTTCTTTAGCATAACCATGCATGCATGCATTCATTCATAAACATTTTTTTCATCCAATTATCGAAGGACTTAAACAAGTTTTTTTTGTGAACATCATAGAGGAGCACTAGGAAGTACATCTTCAAGAGCCCTGATTTGTTGAATTTAAGGAAGCTAGGAGTCTTTAAATTTTTTCTGTTAAAATCTAGCTTCCACTAGAGGACTTTTGAATTGGTCCCTTGGCTTGGTTTCTAAAAAGGGAACTGTTTGTAATGTTTTAATGCTCAAAAGAATGTTCAACTATGATGTTTACAATTACTTCAACAAAGTTCTCCGATAACAAATCTTTCTTTTTGCATAAGCATAATCATGCATCATATCGCATTCATAGTTTCCCAAACCGAGTCTCACATTTTGTCTTTCCAAAGGTCCATCTGCCTAGTCCAAGAAAGTGGTCCGACGCATACCTTACAAACCTACTCGCACCTACAACACTTGTACAAACAGAAGAGAAAATGGGTGTGGTCGTGCAAACACAAGGAAGGATTTGCCGCAATTGGGTCACTGTTGACATTCCCTCAGTTATACATGGGTCCAAGTAATGTGTTTTTGTTGTCTTGTCTTTTCAAAAAAAAATCATTTCGTTCCGCCCGAGACGAAAGTGAACTTTTGTAGGGCTTTTTGCTTCATGTATTTCCATCATCAAATAAACAAGTCGTTTTGTCCTCGACTCTGTCTTTTTATTCTTTGTTTTTTTCTGGAAAATGGTAACACAAAAAACCCAAAAAAAATACTTTATTTTATTTTAAATCAATTTCAAAAGGTCTGCATTTTTCACTCATTTTCTAAAATTAATCATCAATCATATGTAGACCGAACGTCAATAAACCCGTTGAACACTGTAACCCTATGCTCTCTCCCGACTTTGAGTTCCCTGTCTACGAAGCTGAAGAGGAGGAGGATGAAGGGATTCTCGAAAAGATCTCTCTGTTACTAGAATATGCAAAGAACATCATTCAGTCTCATGAAGAAGCACTAGAAGCACTAAACTTGGGTTCCGAGGAACTACTGCTACGGTATTCCTGATAAAGTCCCAGATGAGTGGTGCCATCGAGGCTGCAAAAAAAAATCAAACAAAAAAACAAACAAACAAAAGAAAAAAAAAACAAAGAAAGAAAATACATCGAAAAGATGGTGCAGAAGATGGTAACCACTTACAAGGACTTGCATGGGATGTTATCGTATGCTTTACCTGGATATCGTACTTCAGTGTGTACCTCAACAGGGGCAACCCCCTCTTCTTTAGTGTATGGCATAGAAGCAGTACTCCCTGTGGAGATTGAGATTCCATCAATGAGAGTTTTAATGGAACCCAAGTTATCAGAGGCTGAATGATGTCAAAACAAATATGATCAGAGAGAAACGCATGAATGCTTTGTGTCACGGGCAGTTCCCGTGTGTTCCAAGAAGGAGGTCTTGTGCTCAAAAAGATTTTATCATTTCAACCGGACTCCAGGGGCAAATGGACGCCTAATTATGAAGGCCCATATGTCGTCAAAAGAGCATTCTCCGGTGGTGCAATGACTCTTACAACTATGGATGGTGATGAGCTTCCCCGTCCTGGGAACGCCGATGCAGTCAAGAAATACTTTGTCTAAAAAAATAAAAGAACAGCTCGGTAAGTCGAAAACCCGTAAGGGCGGCTTAGGCAAAAATGAGCGTCTCGGTGGACTGAAAACCCGAAAGGGTGGTCCAGGCAAAAATTAGAGACATGAAACAGAAAATAATCATCCTGATAGATCGAAAACCCGAAAGGGAGGTCTATGCAAAAATTAAGGATCAAAAGACAAAGTAACTGTATCAAGTTGGCCATGACTCACTTGGGGCACATTAGCGATCAAAAAGACTCTGAATCTGAAGCATCTAAACGGTGGAATTCAAAGTTGTTAGGGAGAATAACGGTTATTGCGTTCAATGTACCTTCCCCTTATATTTACCATTTTCCAAACTTTGTGAGATCCGTGGAGCCACGCCATTGGCGGGCCACCACTCTGTTAAATAAATTTGAGCCTGTGCCTTTATTTGGAATTCCCATTTATTCTGTTTATAAAACTTCTTCTATTTTTGATGGCAGTATTTGAAGCAAAACTTTTTTTTAAAATCATAAATCTTTTTATATTTTTTGGAAAGCATAAACAACAAACACATTCTCTCTGAACTCATGAATAAGTGAAGTGTGCGTCAACAGTTATCCTGAGAACGGACAAACTCTGCAGGTTAAACATGGTCAATTGCTTGAAAAAAAAAAAGAAAAAAGGAAAAAGAAAAGAGCTCGGTAAGTCGAAAACCCGAAAGGGCGGCTTAGGCAAAAATGAGCGTCCCGGTGGATCGAAAACCTGAAAAGGCGGTCCAGGCAAAAATTAGGGGCATACAAAAAGAATATATTCCCGGTGGACTGAAAACCCGAAAGGGCGGTCCAGGCAAAAGTTAGGGATTCAAAAAAGGAAAAAGAACAAAAAGCATGACCACAGAAACACCAGTTCTTCTGCCAGGTCTTTGGATTAGCACGATTCCCCCAAGAAGGGTTTACTCCCCACCGTTTGTTGCATACATCGGGCTTTACCCCGTCAATGTCTTGATATGCCCCCAATGGCATCATCCCCAATGAAGATTGCTGAGTGTTTGTACTGCGTCGTCGGTCCACTTTCCATCTTACCTGTCCAATCTTGTCTCATCAAGTCCATCAGTTATACTATCCCACAAGTCAATCCTCCATACAGTCATACAAGTCGTATTGTCTTACATACATTCATACATTCATGCATATACACATTCATGCATACACAACATGCACATAACATCATTCAATACATGGTTGCATTAACCACCCTGAGTCTTGCTTTTCATGTCAATCAATCATGAACAATTGGTGACTCTTTCTCCCCAAGTGTCATCCCCAGTATGTCTGGTCCAGAGATGTCACCCTCTTTATGCCAAGCGGCAGTTCTTTAACGAACAGCTTGTGCGTACCTTTATTCCTTGTCGTCAATGGCAGTTCGACAACAACCCGAACAGTTGGCATCTATCTTTTATTCCTTGTCGTCAATGGCAGTTCGGCAACAACCCGAACAGTTGGCATCTATCTTTTATTCCTTGTCGTCAATGGCAGTTCGGCAACAACCCGAACAGTTGGCATTTATCTTTTATTCCTTGTCGTCAATGGCAGTTCGGCAACAACCCGAACAGTTGGCATTTATCCTTTATTCCTTGTCGTCAGTGGCAGTTCTTTAACGAGTAGCTTGTGCATTTTCCTATCCAGTCTTTTGTCGTCAGTTGGCCATTTCGGCTACGTCCCGAGCAACTGACATTTATCTCTTACCTTCCTTAAGCTACCCTCACAATGGTAGTAGGTAAAATATGTCATCTGTCTTCTTTAAGCTATCATCTTTATTGATAGTAGACGGTGTCTCCTTTTTATGTTACCTCTTTTAAGCTATCAATACACGATAGTAGGTAATATCATGTCACCTCCTTTAAGCTATCCATACAACGATAGTAGACGGTGTCTCCTTTTATATTACCTCTATTAAGCTATCAATACACGATAGTAGGTAATACATGTCATCTGTCACCTCCTTTAAGCTATCCATACAACGATAGTAGACGGTGTCTCCTTTTATATTACCTCTTTTAAGCTATCAATACACGATAGTAGGTAATACATGTCACCTCCTTTAAGCTATCCATACAACGATAGTAGACGGTGTCTCCTTTTATATTACCTCTTTTAAGCTATCAATACACGATAGTAGGTAATACATGTCATCTGTCTTCCTTAAGCTATCCATACAACGATAGTAGACGGTGTCTCCTTTTATATTACCTCTTTTAAGCTATCAATACACGATAGTAGGTAATACATGTCACCTCCTTTAAGCTATCCATACAACGATAGTAGACGGTGTCTCCTTTTATATTACCTCTTTTAAGCTATCAATACACGATAGTAGGTAATACATGTCACCTCCTTTAAGCTATCCATACAACGATAGTAGACGGTGTCTCCTTTTATATTACCTCTTTTAAGCTATCAATACACGATAGTAGGTAATACATATCATCTGTCTTCCTTAAGCTATCCATACAACGATAGTAGACGATGTCTCCTTTTATATTACCTCTTTTAAGCTATCAATATACGATAGTAGGTAATACGTATCATCTGTCTTCTTTAAGCTGTCATCTTTGTTGATAGTAGACAACTCCTTCCCCAGTGAAACTATGTTATCCCCCAGTGGAGTCGGGTCCCTTGCTTTAACAAACTCGGGTATCCTTTTGTTTTGTTTTACCCCCAGTCGGGTCAGCTTCGCCGTCTTGCATTTGCATTTGCATCACGAGCATCTCACATTTTTTCTTTTAGGTCCAAAATTGGCGTACTCTGTATTTAAGTCCCTTCGACCCGTCGAATCCAAGATTTTCTCTCCAAATCTCCGGACGAAGAGACTTAAATAGGGGCATCTGTCATACCCCAATTTTTGACCTAAAATTTATTTTTTTTACTCGTCTTTTAGTTCGAAATTTTGTCGTCGTTTCTGACGAAATCTCGACAGGGAGGTATTTTAAAATACCTCATTTTTTGGTTCCGAAGGCGACTGTATATATATATATTTTTATTTATTTATTATTATTTTTAATTTCTTTTTATTTATTTATTTACTTGTTTTTTTGTAGCATTATCATTTTCTTATTACCCTTTTATCTTTTTATTGTGTTACCCTTTTATTTTTATCTTTTATTATTTTCAGATTTTATTTTTGTCAGTTGACTTGGGTATTATTGTTCTTAATTGTCTTTTTAATGGTGAAAATTTGGGTTGACTGTGCTGTTTATGGTCTATCAATGGCCTTCATTACCATTTAGTGACATTGGCTTAATTAAAAAGGGAGCCAAAATTCATCAGAGGGGGGGATTGAATCACAAAACACAGTCAAAAAAAAAACACGGCACAAAAGGAATCAGTAACCAAAACACCATATCACCCAGCTACACACATCACCAAACCAAAACTAATAAGCAAATAAACAAAAACCCAAGCACACCATCCACACAACAGAACCGTATACTCCCTCAACACCCCAAACCTCACGGCCACTCTCCCCCTTGCCCTCACCAAACAACCCAGCACACTCACGCCTCTCCCTCATCCACTCCCTACCACACCACTCAAACCCAGTACCCACAAACACACACACTACCATACCTACGGCCTCCCTCCTCTACCCAAACACCATACGCGTGCCTCCACCCCAAAACCGTACGGCCATCTCCCTCATACAACCCCTCCACTCACAAACGCGATTCCAACCTTCCCTTACCACACAACCACGTTCAGCCCCTTCTCCACACTGCCGTACGGCCACGCCAAAACCAATCCCATTTTGCCACTTGGCTTTTATTTTTAAAACCTTTTTTAAAACTAATAAAAAACACAAAAACAAATCAAACGTCATTTTCTACCCCGAACTACGAGGTTTTGATCCCTCACGGGTACGTAGGCAGAGGACCCTGTCCTTCCAAATCATAAAAAACACAAAAAAAAAAAACATTTTTCTTTTTTCACTACTTTAATTCTTTCTCTTAAAATAAATAAGCAAGTTATAGCCCAAAATAAATAAATAAAATCAAGAGGTTCTCGTAGAGTACTACGAACGTTTAGGGTGCTAACACCTTCCTTAAACGTAACTAACCCCCGAACCCTAATCTTTAAAAATGTGGTAATTTAGAACTTTTTTCCACCTTTCTTTTAAAAAATTAAAAGTTCAGTCGTGAAATAAAATTAGTGAGTCAACGCTGATCAATAGCTTGATCTCCGAAAATCACCGCGACAACATGGATAAACAAGGATTGGCATGCATCAAAGATCTAGGGCACAAATTATCAAAATTTCTAAAACAAGGGATTTTCACCCAAACTTACCCAAGGTGGGTTCTAATCTAAAGGAACTCACCTAGCAATAATTGTGATTCTGATCCTTTGCCAAGTTGCCCAACCCTAGCTTCAATCTTTCTTTCCTTCCTTGATTCCTCTTTAGCTTCCTCTTGTTCTAAGTCCACCAAAGCTAGCTTGCTTGTGACCCAAGAGTTTTGGAAAGAAATTTGATGGATGGTGGCAAGGAGAGGATGGGGCGTGAGCTTAGAGAGAGGGAGGGGAAGTTTTCAGCTTTGGTAGAGAGAGAATGGAGAGGAGAAAATTGAAATCCTATTTAAAGCCCCTTTAGCGCAAAATTACGTTTACGCCCTTACTTGCTCGAAACTTAACTGATACTGATTAAAGTTACGTCTAAGCGGGATATTACATAAAATCTTCAATCACTAGTTTTGGTCCATATTTTTAAGTTAATTTTTGTATTTTTTTTTAATGAAATTGTGCAGAAATGTGTAGAATATTGTAAAAATCTTTTCCAAAAAAAATTAGAATTTTTTAAGAAAACTTAAATTAAATATGATTTTTTAACCGTCAAAATATAAAAATTCATATTTAATTCATGTTTTCTTAAAAAATTCTATTTTTTTGGGAGAGATTATTATAATATTATAAATTTTTTTGTAAAATTTTATTTAAAAATATGTATTCTACACATGAGTTTACTTTAAAGGAGGGACCAAAAGTGAAGATGGTAAAATTTTGGGGACTAGAAGTTGAAGAAAATTTTTAGAGGGACTAAAACGAAAAGTTAACATATTTATAGAGACCAAAAACATATTTAACCCTACAATGAATAAGTAGGGTGTTTGTGATTCGAACCCCCTACATATATTATGGATATCAAACCAACCGAGTTCACGGGAACTAGGGGTGGGAATAGGCTAGGCCGAGCTAGGCTTTGCAAGGCCTAAGCCTGACCTGTCAAATTTTTTAAGGCCTACGGCCTGTCATAGACTTACTTTTGAGGCCTGAATCTGGCCTTCTGAAAGCCTGATAAGGCCTGCTAGCCTGTTTAAAAGCCTATATCATACGAACATCTTTAAGTAAGCAATGTGATCTAAGTTTAAATAGACTAGCGAACTAATAGATCAATTACATTAAATTCTCTTTTAATAATAAACATGAGTTTTTAGGAAATTTGACTATATATTGTGCCATATTTCAATTCTAGTTTATAATAATATATTTGTATATGCGAAAAATTAATGTATACTAATAAGCTTAAATTACTAACGAATTTATATTTTAATTCAAGTACAAAATATATTATAATAATGAATAATATTATTCATATTTACTTAAATAGGTTGGTCTAATAGGCTTAAGAGGCTTTTTGAATGGTCTGTGGCCCGGTCTTTTAAGCTAAATAGGCTTTTAAAAAAATATAGGCCTTATCTATTTAAGAAAAAAGTTTGGTCTGGCCTGACCTGTCGTAGGTTAGGTTGTTGGCCCATGTAGGTCGACCTGACCTATTCTCATCCCTAACCGGAACAATGGGAGTAAATTATTTATCATCGGGGTCAAACGACATAATATGGGACATGATCGGGGAATGAGTTAAAAAAAAAATTCAAAGAAGAGAAAAATGAGCCTATTATAAGGACTGAATCTGATCAGTGCTATTCAGCGGTGCCGTCAAACCAATGAGAGCCAAGTATATATATACTTCTACGGTTTGTCACCACAATTTGGTCCTCTCCACCTTTAACTGTGAAGTGGCATAAGTTATTATTTAACAAAAACGAAGAGAGGTAAAGTAGGACAAATTTTTTGGTCTGCATGCGTAGCCTAATAAAGGGTGAAGTTTTTATGACTTTGAGCTTGCATGATGGCGAAAAGCATTAATATTTCTAGATTGAGAAAGTGGAGATATGTTTAATTTCCAGTTTTGTACATGAAGTCCAACGTGAATAACAAGCAGATTAGAAGGTTTCTTCTTTGATAAGGATGGTTTACAAGTATATATATATAGAACAACAGGAAGAAGACACAATGGAGAATAAAGTCATGCATTGCTGCGCATGTGCAAAACCGTCCAACTTCGCATAAAGCAAAAATTACTAAGGTTTTGTTTGAGAGTTTGAAAAGGATGGAAGAGCTTTGAGAGAGCTTTGGTTTGGGAGGTGAGAAATATATAGAAAAATAAAAAAAATTATATTTATTTAAAAGAGCAGTTTTTTTAGAGAATGATAAACTAATATTTATGACTAATATATTTTTGGCTTAATTACACTTTTGGTCCTTTAAATATTTTTCAGGTTTCATAAGTCCCCTAATTAATAAAAGTAACGTTTTGGTCCCTTAAATCCTTCTCTGTTAGTCACTTTGGTCCCTTCCGTTAGTTTGTGTTAAAAACCGTTAGGCTTAATTACACTTTTGGTCCCTTAAATATTTTTCAGGTTTCATATTAGTCCCCTAACAGAGAAGGATTTTATTAATTAGGGGACCAATATGAAACCTGAAAAATATTTAAGGGACCAAAAGTGTAATTAAGCCTAACGTTTTTTAACACAAACTAACGGAAGTGACCAAAGTGACTAACAGAGAAGGATTTAAGGGACCAAAACGTTACTTTTATTAATTAGGGGACCAATATGAAACCTGAAAAATATTTAAGGGACCAAAAGTGTAATTAAGCCTATATTTTTAATTTTAAGAATATTATAACAACGTAGATTGAATTTGAAAAGTTCATATAAACCCTCAAAAACCCCTTCTCCAACA
Organism: Medicago ruthenica; assembly: GCA_018208015.1. Lineage (NCBI taxonomy): Eukaryota > Viridiplantae > Streptophyta > Magnoliopsida > Fabales > Fabaceae > Medicago > Medicago ruthenica. The sequence goes on along the minus strand of WNNG01000297.1, from coordinate 35,057 downwards.
CAATTTTTTAGTTCCCCAAATGAGATAAATTTTGTATTATGAATAAAAAAATTAACTCCTAAAGCTCTCTCCTCTCATTGTCTTCTATTTCTTTCACTTCTTTTTTTTTTTTAAACCCTCCCCTCCCTTCCCTTCTAAACTCTCAAACAAAGCCTAAAAATTAAGACCTTCATGTTGGGTCCAACCACAAATTATAGGATGATCTCGAAGTATATCGTAAATTTGTAATTGAGTTTAACATAAACCAATTTTATGAAATTATGTTTGACTCAACCCATAAACTCTAAAATGTGTGTGTAAGAGAAAGTAGTTTACTAATACTATTTCTGAAATATAGTAATTAAAAATTATCATTACTTGACATTATTTTTCGATATCATTATTAGGATGGATGACCTCCTAAAATGCCTTTGTATTGCATCTCTTTTTGTCAAAATTCGTAACAAAAAAAATCATTATTAGTAAAACTACAGAATAATGATAAAACGTTGAGTTATATTTAATAATGGTTAATATATATATATATATATATATATATGCTTATCAATATTTAAAATAAATTTTAATATTTTTTTTAAATTACGATATTTTGATTTTATTCTTCCTTTAATCTGCAGCCTATGCAAGTCTTGCATTGTTGTCCTTCAGAGCGTTTATTTATTCATTGCTGATGATGAATCCTGATGCCTTGGACAATAGTTTTTGGACTATCAATCTTACCATTTAGGGCACAAAGTCCTCCAGAAGGGCTTGACACCCTCAAGAAAGGGCTCAGCGCCCTCCATAAGGACCTTAGGCGAACCCGCTAGGGGCGCCGCCTTAAAGAGCTTCTAGAAGCCTATAGAACGCTCCAGAACGCTCTAAACGTGGCTTTAGGCCCAAGTTAATTGGGGTCTAAGCCACAGGAAACCAAGCCCAAATAAGGCTATAAATACCCACTTGAGAGGCATTCTCAAGGCATCACAAAAACAGACTAAACCCTAGTTTTATAGATTGTACTCGCTGCAAGTACAGTTGGCACCCACCGTGGGGCCCGGTAAAACTAACCTGGGCCTCAAGCTTTATCACACTTGTGGTAACTAGTAATCCACATCGAAAAGGAGATCGGTATCAGCGACAAAGAGTAACGCTGCTTTAGAGCCACCTCAAAAAGACGAGTTACCTCGCCACCATGGATAAAGTGATATGTTAATTGCAGACCAACTATGATTATACATACCACCATTGTATATGACAAGTCGATTATCATAGACGGCGACACCAGAATTCTATGTAACTCAAGACATCATTCAAAAGAGAGAGTTAATGATCAGGTTTTTAACGAGGCACCCTACTTCCGTAGATGTTTGTCTCATTCTCTCTCTACTTTATGTTTTACAGTATCTACGAAAAATAAAAACAACAAGACTACTGAAACACCCGGGCGTCTACAATCTACATATGAAAATACCTAACCCCACAAGGGCTCTAGAGCATCTACATACGAAATACCTAACCCCACGAGGGCTCTAGGCCGTCTACAATCTACATACAAAATACCTATCCCCACGAGGGCCCTACGGCGTCTACAATCTACATACGAAATACCTAACCCTACGAGGGCTCTAGGGCGTCTACAATCTACATACGAAATACCTAACCCCACGAGGGCTCTAGGGCGTCTACATATGAAATACCTAACCCTAGAAGGGCTCTAGAGCGTCTACATGTGAAATACCTAATCCCATGAGGGCTCTAGGGCATCTACATATGAAATACCTAACCCCACGTGGGCTCTAGGGCGTCTACAATCGTTTACCTAACCCCATGAGGGCTCTAGGGGATCTACAATCGTTTACCTAACCCCACGAGGGCTCTAGAGCGTCTACAATCGTTTACCTAACCCCACGAGGGCTCTAGGGCGTTTACAATCGTTTTCCTAACCCCACGAGGGCTCTAGGTCACCTACATTTGTTTTCCTAATCCCACAAGGGCTTTAGGTCGCCTAACGACGATAAGTACGACATAAAGAATTTTTCTCAAACAAAGTTTCATGGAAACTACAGGATTTTCTCGAGCAAGACTACATAAGAATTACACAAACAAAACTTCATAGAGACTACACAAAAAAGATACATTCAAATGGTACTCAGCCCCGTAGCATCACCAAGATCCAACAAAACACAACGTAAAAGACAAGAACAAAGAAAATTAACATACAAGATAAATATCCTACAAAAGCAATTCTTCAACATGAATGAAGTTAGAATTCTACTTGTCCTCCAAAAAACATAGTTAAATATTACAACACAAAATGCAGGCGCCATTGACTACCCGCCATCAAAATAAATAATAATATAAATAAAATTACACTCTGATCTCCTAAGGCCCATCCACCGGCACTCCATCTTGCACAATCTTGAAAGGATCCAAGCCACTAAGATCGACGTCGGGAAACAAAAGGGCGGTCTGATCTTTGGCGCGTTCAAAGCCCCGGTCAAAACTCCCTGCCGAATCTCGAGGGCGCCCAGGTTAAAACATGTCACCAACAATGAAAGGTCATCAAATTTCAACCGTTAGATATGTATCTGTCAAAAACGTCAAAGGTCGCGCCCCACTTACATCACCTCACCGTTAATTTCGACGTCGCCCTCCAGAGACCAGAGACAAACATCTTGCCTCTTCGAGCCTAATGCTTGTTGGGCTGCGAAATGTCAACACCTCAACAGTTAAATCACTTCGCCTTGTCCCAAAGCGTGTGCTTGTTGGGCTGTGGACTATCAATCTTACCATTTAGGGCACAAAGCCCTCCAGAACGGCTTGGCGCCCTCAGGAAAGGGCTCAACGCCCTCCATAAGGACCTTAGGCGAACCTGCTAGGGGGCGCCGCCTTAAAGAGCTTCTAGAAGCCTCTAGAACGCTCCAGAACGCTCTAAACGTGGCTTTGGGCCCAAGTTAATTGGGGTCTAAGCCACGGGAAACCAAACCCAAATAAGACTATAAATACTCACTTGAGAGGCATTCTCAAGGCATCACAAAAAATTGACTAAACCATAGTTCTATAGATTGTATTCGCTGCAAGTACAATTTTAGATTAATGTAGTCTTCTTATATTAATTACTATATAATGTTGTCCTTTTTGTCCTGATGCCTTGGAGATTAGTTTTAGATTAATGCGTTGATAATTAGAAAATACACACACCTAGCTAGTGCTCCGACTCATCACTTCATTATCCTAACCGTCTCATGCACGTAGCTTTTTTTTTTTAAAGAAAAATAATAATACTAATATACTCCTTCCGTTCTAAATTATAAAGTCGCTTTGGAAGAAAAAATTTTGACACAAACTATAAGTCGCTTTACAATACCAATGAAATATTAATGCTATTTTTTCTATTATACCCTTAATTATTTATTATTCTTTTTTTTCAATTCTTTAATTTATCTTTTCCACAACATTTATTAAAGACAATTTTGTAAAACATTTCATAATATTTTTTCTCGTACAAAATTAATTACATATCTTAATACATGTAAAATGTCTAATACATCATATAATTTAGGACAGAGGAAGTAGTGTCTATTATGAACCTCTTAATAATGGTCTAAGTTGAACATTTACTATTTTTCAAAAAGATATAAAAATTAACGATTAACAAAATATATATCATTAAAATTTATCAAAAATCCTCTCAAATATTTGAGGGTCCATACTTGGATCGGGTCCATACCAGATGACCCTATAATAATAGCTATATTTTGATTTTATGTGTTAACCTTAACAATTTTTAAGGAAAATTATCATAGTCACGGAAGTTCAGCCAAAGTACATGTAAAGTCTAGTAAAATATTATTTCACCTAAAAATTAAACATGAGTTCTCCCAAACAATTTGTTTTAGTGTAGCATTTTTTCTTCTAATTATATTTCATTTAAACTATTGTATTTACAATTTTATCATTTTTAAAATATTATTTAAATATGTAATAAAAAGTCAATTAAATCCAATAAAAGCAATCTAAAACGACAATACAAACAGTATCGAGGGCTTTTAAAAAAAAATTCAAGAAGAACCTTTTTTTTGATCTTATTTGTTATTTTTTTTTTGTCAGGTAAGCTAGTGATTAGAAACTCACCACTTAAAATGAATAAGTAAAGAATCTGATGTTCGAACCTCAACCCCTACGTATCACAATTTTATGCTATGCTCACGAGGACTTTGGCAAAAATATTTGATTTTGGTATATATAAAAAAAGTGCATTAAAATTGTTATACACATGCAATTGAAAAGCAGACTGACGTATTAGTGTTATTAGTAATAACAATGAGAATTTTGCTAATGAGTGTCCTAAAACCACTCTTTAAGGATTCTAAATTGAAAAAAAACATTTAATGAAAAAGACTAATACTTCAATTTCTATTGTGTTGAATGCATAAATTTTCATAAAAACTTATTATTCAAGGTTGTTAAAGCGTGTCTTTAGGACACTCGTTAGAATTTCCTTAATAATAACAGTAACAGTAGTAATAATAATAGTAATATGATAGGTTATTACGAGTGCTAAGAACACTTTTTTCCTTAAAAAAAAGAACACATTTTTTTCAAAACTTTTTCTAACACTCACTATTTTATTAGACAAAATTAACACGTATCCCATGGCTTGAAAATAGATCTCACAAAAAGTAGTGAGACACACAATTATTTCACTCAATGAAATATGGAAAGAGAGAGTGTTCCTAATACTCTCTCTCTCTCTCTCTCTCTCTCTCTCTCTCTCTCTCTCTCCCTCCCTCCCTCCCTCCCTCCCTCTCCCTCTCTCTCTCTCTCTCTCTCTCTCTCTCTCTCTTGTGTCTATTATAAGAGAAAGTTCAATTTTTAAGTTTATTAAATAAATAATATATTTAGTTCCTAATATAGATCAAATACATTATTTATCGAATGAATCTAAAAAGTAATTTCTCTCTTGTAAATAGAGACCGAATTTGTACTCCTTTGTAGGGGTGTTCAAAAACAAACCAACCCAATAGAAAATCCATAAACTGAATCAATCCAAACTGAAATCGCATTTGGTTCAGATGTATTCAGATAATTTTCTTACTCAACCGCATGGTTCTCTCTCTCTCTCTCTCTCTCTCTCTCTCTCTCTCCCTCCCTCCCTCCCTCCCTCCCCCCCCCCCCCCTCTCTCTCTCTCTCTCTTGTGTCTATTATAAGAGAAAGTTCAATTTTTAAGTTTATTAAATAAATAATATATTTAGTTCCTAATATAGATCAAATACATTATTTATCGAATGAATCTAAAAAGTAATTTCTCTCTTGTAAATAGAGACCGAATTTGTACTCCTTTGTAGGGGTGTTCAAAAACAAACCAACCCAATAGAAAATCCATAAACTGAATCAATCCAAACTGAAATCGCATTTGGTTCAGATGTATTCAGATAATTTTCTTACTCAACCGCATGGTTTGATTTGAATTGGTTTGCCGTTTTTATTTTACCACTCGAACCAAACCAAACTACAATATAAGAAAAACACTAACTAAACATATGTCACCTAGATCAATACCCATATAAACGCAATGTAAACTTTTATAAAATGTCATATTTTTCCCATGTTAAGTTCCTTCTTTGCTTTTTATTTCAAAAATGTATTTATGTTCTACTTGAACTTTTAGAGAAAGATAAAATCTTAGTATTTTGCATTTTTACAGAATATGATTACTTTTTGCCCATGTTTTTAATTTGGTTTATGTTGTTGGGAACATTGTTAGATGAAAATGAAATTGTAATGTTGAATGAAATTTAAGACAATGTTGGAAACATTGTTGAAAATATATTGCGCTTTAGCTTTTTAACTTGATTTTAACGTTGAAAACCAAAAAAATCATTGTCTCGAGAAAAACCGCACCAATCAATCCAACCCAAACTGTATTGGTTTGGTTTGAATTTTATTTTTAAAGTCAACCGAACCAACCAAACTGCATGTTTTTTATCTTGTGGTTTATAATTATATTTAGCCTCAAATTCGAACCAAACTGTAGTATAAACAAAGCTGCTCCTTTGAATTATTGAATTCAACCACATAAAATGAATAGGATATGATCATGGCGCACAAATATACTTGGTATAATTTCTGAAAATACAGTTAATATCGTTTTCTAGCCGGCTAATGCAACAAGTCAACGAATAATCATTCCAAAAAGAATTAAAGTGGGGCATTGTTAATTATTTAACACCAAAAAAAGGATGGGCATTAAGAGGAAGGCAGGAAAGGTGCACTCATCAGAGTGACGTAACTAATTACTCCATCACTCTATCTCATTATAATTGTCTTTTATATCGTTTAAGAATTATGTATGATTTTTAAAAAAATGATTAATGAGGTTGATTTTAATAATAAAATTAATATAATCATATACTTAAACATTCTTATTAATTATAGTTAGTGAAATAACTAAGTTGAATGAAATTCAATAAATAAAGGTATATCAATAAAAAAAATGAATTGATATTCTAAAATAACAATTATTTTAAGACAAAGAAAAAATGATAATTAAAAAAGATAGAGGGGATATTTTTTTTTGGTCAAATAGCGTAGTGGATTTGATCAGAGGGGGTAATTTTTATCAGAAACCAATAAAATTAAAGATTAAATATGCTATTTTGTGTGTCACCTAATATATATATATATATTTTAAGGAACCTAAAATATCTTCTCTTAAAAAGCATGGATCCACATAGCTTCAGTTGTATTGGTCTCCACATGCTTAAATGGTGTAGCATATCCTGTCAATTAAATCAACTATCTTGCTATAAAAAAATATCAAGCTTTCATAAAATATATATTAAATCAACTAGCTAGGCAGTGCGTTATCTTAGATTTTAATTTTAATGATATTTCCATCAGAAACAAAATATTTTATCTGCTTTCAATCAAAACCTTGTGATTCCCACTTTAAAATATAATTTTTGGTTACTATTATAAACAAAAATCCACATTTTAGATTCATTTAATAAATAATGTATGTGGTTTATAATATATTACATAAATAATTTATTGAATGAATCTAAAAAATACATTTTTGCTTATAATAGTGATCGAGGGTGTAATGTACATATACTTTTATATAGCATAAAAAAACATCTTTTTATGTATAAAAACAGCAATGGAACTCCTCAAACTCATGATAACAAACATCTTTTTGGCATGATTCGTTGAAAAGATTCATGTTGCGCAACCTTTCCTCAAAACATGCTCTCTTACTTATTGTTTTTTGTGATTAATGACATTATAAACAAGAAATGTGAGTTGTGTGTTTCATTGTTCAATTCTAACTAGCTTCGAACGAGTTTGATGTCTTCAAGACCATATATTAGTCACTTGACTCGATATAGAACCGGTTGACCCTCATTTGACTAAAATAACATCCGCCCAACCTTTCATTTGTTGGAAAAACTCTTATAATCTCTAATTGTCTATCTGTTGTTGATTTCGACTAACAAGATAATCATTTTTACAAGATAATCATTTTTATTTTTGTTATATTTAGCCCCCTTATAAGATTTATGCTAGCTTTGCAACTGCATGCTACATCAATTAATGCATGTATCTAACTCAGGAGGGTTTTGTCAATGAAAACACATGAATTAATAAAGGAAAAATCCCCTTCTAATGATTTAACAACAGTAACTATATAACAAGAAGAATTAAAGACAATGGCCTTTTCTCTGTATTGTGTAATGGATTATTCCATTGCTTAGTCATGTTTCCTACCTCCACTAAAATTACCCTGCAAGAAGTTTCATTAATTAGCACAAACCATGCGTGTTGATAACATCAGCCACCACCAAGACCTTTTTTTTTTCCTTTCTTTTTTTCTTTTCCAAGTACACTTCCAATAATAATTTTACACTGCGCTTCTCTTCGTTTAAATTTGGTACCTCTTGTAATTTTATAACTTTCAAGAGCTACCAATAGCGAAGTTTTGCCATCAAACTTTAAGTGTTAAAATACAATTTGCTCTCTACCCAATGGCATCTTTTTAAAGTTTTGCAATGACTAAATTAACTCGTTTTAAATTTTCTCAACTGGACCACCACTGGCCAACAATGATGACACAGTGCCAAACCATCTATTTGTAAAAAATAATTAAAGAGATGTGTTATTTGAACAACCATTCTAGTAACAACTTTCGGGACAACCATAAATTTACAAAGAAAAGTAGACATTGACACGAAAATCAAAACAATAGAAAGAGAAAGAAAAACATAATGTAAATATGAGAGAGAAAGTTGTCACAAAAGTTGTCAAAAAATAGTTGTACAAATATTTCTCAAAATTAAAAACTTTATAGATGTTGGGATAGGTAGTGATAACGACGCTTTTATGTATCAAGTGGTCTTCAATTCCAAATGTTTCCAAACAAAAAACGTAAAAAACAGAAAGCAACATTTGTGAAGGGCATTTGCTACATGCAATGCAACATAATAATACACACCACACACACAAACCACATGCAAGAGGAGCCATTCATTACCACCAAAGAAGATAAAGAGAGGGTATTGCTTTTTTTAATTTATCTATTTATTTAATTTAAAACGAGGTTTCTAATTGTACTAATATAAAGAGTACAAAAGGTACGCTAATTCATAAATATACTAAATCACTCAAATTAGCAGCATTGCTTTATGCATTCAATTGGACAAGTGCACGAATCTGAAAATATGCACCTAACACTATCTAGTACTATCTACTCTTGCCTTAAACCGAGACCAAGATAGGATTTCAATTTGGCCGAAACACTAATCGAATAAAAATAGCACATTGAAAAAGAATCTTGTTCTGCATAAGCATAACCCATAAAAATCATGTAACGACATGCAAAATAGATGATGATAATTTCTGAACGTTTACCTTGCAAGAAATATTATTGTTGGAGATAATGATCTTGACCAGTAAAGGATGAAGCCTTGTTGTGATTTTTGGTATTAAATTCAGCTTTATTGATTTTTGGTATACAAATGGGGCATATATGGTTAGCTCTTAAATACCCTTTTCTATATATATATATATCCATTGTTCAATTTTTATGCGTGTGACCAAATAAAATGTCTAAATCATTGTGTCTACACAAGAATTGCTCCTATCTATCGCTCAAGTTATAATTAACATCACATTCCCTTCCTCCAATACCATGATTCGTGCCTCTAGTTTTAATAACTACAGTTGAGAAATTGGGCTACATATATTTGCTGAGTACATACGATTGACGTGTTGTGACTTTGTGACATAAGGAAGAACGCTATACTTCTCATTTAAGATGAATAAGTGAGTGTTTGAGGTTTGAACCCTGACCCTTACATATATTATACATGCATATAGTCCATGAACATCTTTGGTAGATACATGAACATCTTTTTAACAAAACAACAAGCTCAATTGCTCATAGTCCATATGGTGCAAAACAGAGGACGGAACTTTTCAGACTCTCCGGTTTTTGCCAACCTTAATCAACATGTTTTGATGTGACAGTGTAGGAAGTGAACATTTTAATTTCATTTTAAGTGTTGTGTTTTCTAAGCATAAGTTTTTAAAATTTTGGATTTATTTTGTCTTAGGAGTAAGAACACCCAACTCTTTCTTATGTGTAAGAATTCTCAAAAGACATGTTTTTTTTTTCCTTCTAATCAACCCACAATAATTAAGATTTCTTACCCCAGTATATTCTCATGGCTTAATTTTTTTTGGACCCGCTATGAAATTTATGCAGGCAGAATATGTTTTTTTTTACCAAAGCTTTATTACCTCTCAAATTGATGATTCGGAAAATTAAACCCTAATGATTTTCTCAAAGAGAGTTATGTTGTCAAATCTTTCAATGCATTTCGATGGAAAAACATATGTTCTTATTAATTAATAAAATTAATTTATGTATAGAAAAGCTTTAAAAGGCTAAAAAATACAAGTTGCCCTTTCTAGAGATCAAATTCAATACTGCTCCTACTTCTGTGAAAATGTATCCTTGAGGAAAGATGAATTAGGGACCAGATAGTCAATGTGGCATAGGATTTAGTCAACACAACAAAATCTTTGTAGTGCACACAACACAACAAGTAGAGTAGTTAACCACTTGAGCTTTTAAGGGGCCCACACCATCCAACATGTTCTTATTAAGACAGCGATACATTCCGGCCATAACCCACTCATTCTCCCTACAATACAACCGGCCAAGATAGTGAGTAATTGACTTCAACTTACCTTACTTGATTCACTTCACAACCAATCCACACTTCAAAAAGGACAAAATTAGGTCTTTTAGTAATATTTGAAACACCATAAGGGTATTTTCCCTAACCACTTAGTTTATATATTGCGCAAAACATTGTTCATTCACTCACATCATTCAAGGAATTGTTTATGTACCAAATAAACTAACTATAGCATCAAGCAAACCCACTAAAGAAATATAAAACATGGGAAATTGTTTGGTGCTGCAACAAATTAATGTGGTGAAGATCATGAAAACAAATGGAAAAATTCTTGAATACAAAACGCAAAAACCTATCAAAGTTGAAGAGGTTTTGCCTCTTCCAGCATCATCACCATCATCACCAAAAGAGCGCAAGAAGGTGAGGTTTGCAGATCCAGAAGTTCAAGATGCACAGAAAAGTAGTGCAGTTAGGATTAAGCTTGTTATTAGTAAGCAAAAGTTGCAAGAGATGCTGGATAATGGAGGGATTTCAGTTGAAAAGATGCTATCTCTTGTTCATGGTGAAAATGGAATGGATGGTGAAGATTTGTGTAAAAAAAGTGATGATGCTTGTGTAGGGTGGAAACCAGTATTGAAAAGCATACCTGAAGTAATCTAGCAATAGATTTTAAGTTCTAGTACTGTTTTAGCTTTTTATACTGCTTAATTAGGCCTTAGACTTTTCTTTTTTTAAAGATTTCCTATACAGTAGTGTTATATGTAATATAAATAGATGATAAGAAAATAACCTTTACTCTTCAACTTCAGCATACTCTCTTCAGCTTCAGCAAATTCTCCGTGAATCACTAGCTAGGCAAAAAGCACTCCGATCACATTAAATTTTGATTCTAATAAAGCGTGTGTAATTCCAAATCATACTTCAAAAGCATATGTATGATAACACTTGTTTAAGGATATCTTCAAAAAAAAAAAACTTGTTTAAGGATATGTGTCACTCAAATATCACATGCTGAAGCAAGTTTTATCTGATGCTACCTCAGATAACGTTTGATTAAGCATGTGTATTTGGGTTTGCCATTTAAGTTTCGCTTGCTCAAGTAATCATTATCCAAATGGAAGTTTTTAGAAATAGTTTTTCTATTATGGATGTCCACATGGAGTTTTAATGCACCGGGTTGTCTTTTATTATAGATGTACACTGAATTAAGTTTAGTCCAATAAAAAATATTGTATATACAATATAAAACTGCAAAACCAGCGTATGACAATTTATGTATTTTTACCAAAGGTGGCACATGTGATTGTTATGCATTTTTAACCATGTCGCTATTGGCTTCAACAGAGGTGCACGTTTATTGAATTGTTTGCCAACTGTTTGAAACCATTGGTCGTTACACCTTTGTAGCTATATATAGGTTTTTTTCAACTTGCTCATATCCTTCCTTGTTATCACATGCTTCTGTAAAATTTCCATTTTCCTGTTAGTTATCCAAAATAAGATTTTCTCTGAAGGGAAAAATCAGAGCATATAAATGACTAACACAAAATAATCCACCGTGCTCTTTGTTGAGGATTATTTTTGGAACAATTTGGGTAGCTAATGGGGTGATTTCAAATGTTTTCTTTGATGGGGTTATTTCAGATGTTAAATACCTCGTTGACATGATTCTGATATAGGGTTTCTAAAAATGCAATTTTTTTAAGTGTTTCAAAAAGGACTCCACATCAATATATAAAATGAGAATTTTAGAAACCTTGAGGGAATTATACTTAATAAGAGACTAGTTAGATTTATTTCCCATACCCTTGAGTTCTAATTATTTTGGCTATTCGAAAGACAGAGTTATAAGGATTTAGCTCGTATCATTTTGAATTGTACCCCTGAATTATCAATCTAGGCACACTCCTTTGTAGATAAACATATTTGTTATCCAAGTAAGACTTTAAAGTTATAGTTTTATAAATGTTATCGGTTTTTTGCCCAAAAAAAAAGTGTTATAGGTTTTGCTTCTTAGATTTAGATATGGACATTCTTGGTATCCAAGTAAGTGGTAGCACTCTACGACGGAGCCTTTTATGAAACGTTGCAATTGCATGCATAGCCATCTGCTTAATTTTTAACGATGAAAGACAAGATTGCTCAAAATATTATTGAAGAACTTAAATCATACATAGCCTAAACTGGATGAACTAAAAATTTAACTAAACCTAAGATAAAAGACAAATATGTGGTATGATAAGAGCATGGTGAAAGTGCATGCTGATATCAACATAAGTTGGTTCAAGTGACAAGAAACTTTGTTCCTTTTTAAGGAAAATTTTGGTTTCATGTTTTGTGAAAGGAGGAAACAGGTGTTGAAGAAGCTTTGTCTTCTCAAATAGGTTTATCTCATTCGACTCTGATTAGTAAGAATTAAATGTAACTTCAAGTTACCGAAGTTCTAGACAAAAACAAGGTGTATCACGTTTTGACAAATATTATTATAATTCAAGAATTTAAACTTTCACTAACTATATGATGTGAATAATACAATATGAATTCAACAGAAATCACGTTTTGAAATCATTTCATCAGCTATTAACCACAACCCGTAAAGTATATGCATTCACGAGAATATTTCAAATGCTAATACAACCTCCCCATAAAAAGTAAAAAATAATGGAGAAAGTATGATTATGTTTGCCATTCACACTTGGGTTAATGGAGAAAATTTGATTTTAATGGTTTAACTATATACTATTCTCACTGCTGTTGCAGGAGATCAATTTCCAATTATTACCACTACTCTAGAGTCTAGACATGATATGATGAGATTGGTGGTCAACCTCTTGTAGCGTCCATATTTGTTGAAAGAGTCTTGATATTCATGTTACTATTCAAGTATTCAGACATTATCTCAGCCACTAAGATTTGCAAGCTTATATGCAACTACCAGCATCATACATTAAGCAAATTGCATACTAATACTACAATACATCAAATTATTCTACTGCTAAGTAGTATGATGTAATCAACTGAGTAAGGTAATGAACCATCTATTTTGACATAATCTAACTAAAAGGGTTTCTAAGATCAATCATTATCACGGGAACAAAGTAAGGTACAGTTTCCCAGAGGGAAAGATTAGAGGAAGGGGTTTGAAGGACAAATATGAACATTCTAAGTCCAAATAAATCAGTAGAAGTTGAACGCCTGTAGCCTCAACTGCTCACTTTTCAATAGTAAATGTCTGAATTTAAATAAAACATAAAAATACTAGTAAGATTTACATAATAAACATGGCAACCTGCGAGGCTCCTGAATATACAAATCGCCAATTCTTAATTGGAAACAGCATTTAATCTAATGTAAAAACAAAAGGTAGAGATAATTGCTACTGTGATAACATATGTCAACCGGGTACATTAACAATCCATCCCTCCCTATTATTTTTGTTAGTATGCATCCAACTTTCCCTAACTGATATATAAGAGAGCAAAAAACATAAAAAGAAAAGGGAGTCAAGAAATTTAGGAGTAGTACTACTTCACACAATCATCTTGGTTTATTATAATCTCCCACCAAAGAGTTTTTTTTCCGCAAAATATGGTTAGGGGTTCTTACTTCTTACCTATCAACAATTGAGAAAATTGCCTGAATAAAAGACTGATATATCAGCAACAGAGATCATGGAGTGTAGAAGCAGGTGGCCTCGTGTGAACTGCCATTACTTATATAAGCAGTATAAGGTGAACAACTTTGAAAGTGATCCACCAGCATACTGATTACAAATCAATCCTTTCTATTTGTTACCTGCAACAATTGTTCACCCTTAGCATTCTCACAATATTTCTCTGCTAGAGAGATCCCCCATCCATCAGAGCACAAGATGGAGGCATATTCTGGGCTGGATATGATATCCTTATTCAACCGCTAGACTGCGTTGCCAAGGTCAAAGTAGGAGGGACTGATGGCTTCAGCAAGGTGGAATGTTTCGAGAGAGGTGGAAAAGACAATCAGAAAACCTTGAAAATCGTAAGAGCCAGAGGATGTTGATGTGGCCACCCCCTCAGTCTCCATAATCTCCAACAACATATACCTCATGTTCAATTCCCTTTTTTTCTTGATTTCTTTTCTAGATTTCAACGTTAAACATGTGTCAAATTTTCCATTTTTGGCTCTTTTTGGCCTAGATCACTGTTGGGCAGTCTTATTTCTGAGAAAGTCTAGTACTTTTGCTTCTGTCATCTGTGTGTTGTCTTGTTGGGTTCTGCACTATTTTTTGTAATAAACTTATTATATCTTTCTTTAGATCTAGTCGTGTTGGGATATGCTTTATTTGTAATGGACCTTCGACAGTAATTTCGGGTGAGAACGCCATAAAGAAACATGTTACCAGACAAAACGCAGTTTCCAAGTGGTGATGGAGAGCAGCAATCCAATTAGTTAGTATTCAAATGAAATGTGGAGGGAGATGCAGAATTGATTCACAGCCCCATATTTACCAACTCAGAACAACTGTGGTTGTAGCTTCAACTATTTTGAGTACTCTCCACTGCTGGGAGGACTATCTGCTCAAATTTATATATGAAAGGGGCTCGTGTCTAAATGGTTTATTGGTAGACCACTAAAAAGTAGTCTATCATATCACTTCTTCGAATTAGTTACTTTCTGATTTCCCCTCCCTTCCTAGATATTTCAACATACTTTGGTATGAGACCAATCTCATTCAGGTTCAGCTATGCATCAGTGAATTCTTTGGAAAAAAAGGCAATTTCCATATAACACCACACTTTTACAATGCTAGATTTACATGCAAATACTCATTACACATAAACACATCTGTCTACATGCATACACAAACATCAATACTCAGTACAAAGCCAAAATACAGAAAAGACAAACTTCAACATTGAGCACAGGACCTATTCACAAAAAAGAAAAAAAGACAAGTATCAATAATGCGGATATACCCTGTATTGGAGTCTGATTCATGATAACAAATATGTAATTTTTGTAGCTTACAGTGAAATGATGAAAATTTAAAAGTACCTCGAGAGTGTAGATTGGTTTATATTGTTTCTACTTATTTTTCCACTCCACCTCCAATGCAATCTCATTACGGCGTTGAAATGGAAGAGAAAATGGTGGGTTATACTGAAACAAAATAAAAGAGTAACTAAAATTTGAAGAAGGGATCAATGAGAAAGCCTTAGAGAAGTTTAACCCCAATATTGCATTGAGGATCTAACCTGTGCAATTTCTACTGAAGTTTCCTCTTTAATTTTGAACTGCCCATCATTTTTCAAAGCTTCTCGTAGTTTCAGTTCACGCCGCTTAACTTCATCATTCACAAAACCTGATTCAATACAAACGAAAAAAGAAAGTATATATTTGAGTTAACACTTCAAATGAAATTTGAGTATCTACTTATGCTTGTATATAAATATTTAGAGGTATCTGATTTACTCATGATAACTTTGTGGTATGCAAAAAGAGAACCACACATGCACTCCAAAAACGAGAATGGAGCACATCCAAACGCACAGATGTATATACACGTAAATACATAGAAAGACTCACTGAATCATGTGGGACTACATATATATACCCAAATGCATAGAAATACTAGCAATACATTATAATTGGATGAAATTCATGTCGGACTCACTGAATCATGTGGGTCTCATTTCTTATTTGGTGGTTCCCTCATGAATTTCGCTCAATAATAGAGAGAATAATGTTAAAAAAATGTGTTAAAAAGTGTCTTGCGAATATTTCTCTACATACAAATATACATGTGAATGTGATTGGACCTACACCTGGGCCAGGTATTCTAGTTGATCCAATCATTGGGCCCAATTTACATGGGTACAACTTCTAGAAGATTGAAGAAGCAAAGGGAATAAAAGTTAGTTAGAACTCTCCTTGTTCGTGAAAGGTCACAAGTTCAAGTCCTAGAAAGAGTCTCTTGTGTAAAAACAGGGTAAGACTGTGTACAATACACTAAATGGTGGGACCATTTCCTGGACCCTGCGCATGCGGGAGTTTTAGTGCAGTGGACTGCCCCCTTTTTTTTTAGAACTCTCCTAGATTTCAGGGGATTTTTTCTCTGGGTTAGGAGCAATTACTCTCTGGATTAGGAGTTCATTGGACTCTAGTTTTCTCTTACTGTTTATGTTTTTCACCATTGTAGAGCTTGAAGCGCACCATTTCCCAATTTAATAACAAACAGTTGTGTGCCTAAATTTCTGGGTTCTATCAGAATAGAATAAACCAAATTGTATGTTATCTGTGCTTTCTCCCGTAGTTAAATATTCAGTCCTAAAGTCTTTCAGCATCTAAACTTTAAATAGCTAATGACAAGAAAAAAATGAAATTGAATTTAATTCAATTTATATACAAACTACATGCAAAGCATTAAGGCAAGAGTACACCTGAGAAGGAAACTACAGCAACTATTTTTCTGGGCACCTCTTTAATTGTCACAGAGGAATCTTTAGGCAGTGGCAAGTTAGCGCCATACTTTGAAGGCATGACAAAAGACATTTTCCACTTATCTTGAATCTTGATCTCCCGTCTAAGATAATATCTTCCATAGATTAGAACATCATAAAACAAAAATATATACATATATTTAAGAATTATGTCCAAATTAAATACTAGTATTAAATATGAAACTTTCAGAAGCTAATACCACAAATTCACACAATGAAGTACTAAGAGACAGTGTGACCCCAGTAACACTGGCAGGGGTAATTTGGTATATATAATAAATAGACAACAAAAGGAAAAAGACAATGAAAAATGAAAGTTATAATGATATGTTGTTGGGATAGATATGGTTGATTTCTAAAGTGAAGAACAGTATTTACTTATCCAAACTGTAATGAATTAATAATAAGTAAATCAAATAAAGAATATATTGAAGTAACTTTGCTGGAAAACCATATGAAGAAAAAAAATATGTAAAGACTGTAGATGAGATATTTAACAAAATCCATGAAAAAGAATCATAATACCTTTGTCGTTATCAAAGGAGTTGTCATATCCATTTTAACCCCTTCAGATTGATTCTTACTGGTAAAAACGGGTGTAGTCATCTCCATTTTCTCCTTCGTTGCATTCTACCACCAAAGCAACAACACACATCTATAACTTCTCCCAAAATATAAAGGGAAAACCAAGAGATGCAGCAACCAAAAGCAACCAAGAAAAGTTTAAAAATGCATGTATGTGACTCGGTTCTAAGATGTATTATTACCTTACCAAAAATGTATCCAGCAAGGACATTAAATGACTGAGAAACACCGCCATAATCAACCCCACTCTTCCCAGGCATTGTAGTCTTTGCTACAAAGTAAGGTTGCAAAGACAATCAAGTCAAGGTGGGTGAGATTGATAGGAACTAACTTGTATTATTACAAAATATGGGAAACAATTTCCTCGGTTAAAAATAACGGCACCACTTCGAGGGTCTGCCCACATCCCAATGCGTCAAAAGACCCTAAATAAATCAGATAAGAAGACATCTCCATTTTAATTAAAAGATTAAACTTCATGTAATAAGATTTGAGTTAGTGTGATAACAAGATTTGAGTTAGTGTGATGTGAATTAAAAAAAAAATAAAAAGTGTGGGTCCCACATAAAATAGAATATACATAAGTGGTGTTTAAATTGCGGTATTTAATTTTAAATACTTGATAATGATAAAAATAATAGTAATTATTATTTTTATTCGTGAATATCACTTCCCATAAATTTAACTTATATTGTTTGTGGTAAAAATAAGAATTCATCTGAGTTTCTTATCTTTCAAATCCAATGAGTCTGTTTCCTCAGCTTTTGTGGATTTGTTTCTTTTTGATCTTATCCACAAATGTTGTTGAACTGATTAGTGGTTAAGTTTCCTTTTGATCTTATCCATTAGAGTAACTGTTGCCACTATTTTAGACAAAACATTACAAAATCTCTATATAAATAGAAGACTTCTCTCAGTTCAAAAATCACACCAAAGAGTTCTATTAAGTTGTCGAGAACTCTTTCTCTCTTCTCTCCCAGCTTGTGTTAACGAGCTATTCTTCTCCTTATCTTTTTTTTGTCCCTTCGGAGTTAAGAGTGTTCTAAGACCTTAGTCCCTATTCAGTATAATGTCCCTTCGAAATTAAGAAAGGTCTCAAGAACATAGTCCCTTCGATTATATATGTCCCTTCGGAAGAAATAGTACTTTTAAGATCATAGTCCCTTTTTGGAAAGATAATGTCCCGTCGGAATTAAGAATGATCTTATCGGTATATAAATATTCTTTCAATATTTTTCTACTCTTGGAGAAGTTAAAAAGTCAGAATGGTGGTATCACCATATTTGAGTGGTCATAGTACCATATTGATATTTTGGAGAACTCAGGTTAGAATGGTGATAACATCATATTTGAGTGGTCTTAACACCATAATAGAGTGGTCACAATATCATTAGAATGGTTTTAGTATTAAAGAGTGGTCTAAGTACCATATTGGAGGTGTAAATCTCGAACGGTTTTCTACAGTACAGTAATTAACCGCACAGTTGTAGCTGAGCTTGTTTTATACTAGAGGCGACGTGGTTGATAGTCTGTCTTGCACAATTTTGGGCAGTGCCACGAAACGTATTAAAGAGAGCGACCTGGTCGTGACTCAACCTAGTAACAACTTCGGTAGATATTCTCTTTCAAAATAGAATTTGGAAATCCAAATACAACAGTTTGGAAATCCAAATAACAACAATTTTAAGACGTTTCTTTCTGTCATGTCTACCGAAGTTATTACTAACTCGAATTTATTGTCCCTAAATACAAGAAGGATAAAAAGGCTATAAAAATACATCTTTATACTGAAGACAATGAAGTATTTGTTATTATAACAACAACACTAAGAAATTCACATGTGCGATTTTGAATTTCTTGTTTTAATTGTTCTGTGTAGATGTTCACCTTTCACACTTTTCTGTAACCTGGTTTCGGGGCCGTACGCGGGTTCGCTGGGTTGCGCCTGTGATTAGTGAATTTTTGTTAGGATAGATTAGAGTTGATCCACTTGGACCGATTTATCACAATGTATTCCTGTTTGGGTTATTCCTGGGTCATGTCTAATGTCCTCCCGTCTTTGTATCTCTTTCTTTTTATTTAATAAAATTTCTATTTTGCCTAAAATAAAAATAAAAAAAAAATCAGAACTGCACTGTGAATAAATAACTCTAATTGTCAAGAGAATAGGAACCCCAAAAAGGTCCTATATTGGAAATCAGCAACCACCATCAGGAAATGGCAATGGTTCCAATTTATTTAATTGTGTGAAACCAAGTCATATGTCCCACAAGTAAATTGTTGCTCCGCTGCCTAACATAACTAAAAAGAAATTCACTGATATGACTAGTTAAATCAATCTAGTTGGTGATTAAGTGAATGGTGGATAAACATTAGCTTATCGCACCGTGTTTGTTATGATTATGCTATGTTCAAAAACATATGATACCGCTGTAAATAAGAAAGTGTTGTTAGAATATTATAACAACATTAAATTCGTTGGCATTGGAGATGTGAAGTTGCAAATCACGCCCGAAAAGAAAATTATTCTCTAGGACGTGATGCATGCTCCAAAATAAAAAAGAATCTGAATTTTGGATTTCTACTGAATAAGACTGAGTTGACTCAGACTTAAAGAGAGACTTGTGCACCATGCATTCTTGTGGGGAAAAGACTGCGCCTTTGATGGTATGTTCAAAATTAAATTCTCCTTCTATTTTATAAGTTGTGTGATTTTAATATTTGACATGTCAAAATTTAACATATGAACAAGCGTTTAATTTTAAACCTGAGTAACTTGGACTTAATTCCAAAGTTATATGATTAGAAAATTTAATTTTTTGCAGTCAAGATAAATGAACCAAAAGTTCATATAAATCAGTGTTTAGAGAATTTGAACCTCTAAACTTAATAAATTATGATATGTGCGAACTTGATGACACATAAAACTATAAATGATAAAAATATATTTTATCATATTTATTGATGACTGTAAATTTTGAAAAATAAAATTGATACGCTTGATATGTTTAATTTTTATAACAAAAATTGAAATTTATGTTGAATAGAGTACCCAAGTCTAAGAACAAAATTTCTACTCATGAAGTTTTGAAGAAAAGACAACCCAACTTGTCTTATTTTTTGAACTTGGGATTGTCTGGCCTATGTTCGGATTTCGAACCCCAAGAGAGTTGAACTTACTAGTAGAGCCTATGAATGTGTATTCATTGGGTATGCTATAAATATCAAATCATATAGGTTTTATGACCTAGATGCTAAAGTGAGCATATAATTAAACGATGTCGATTTCTATGTAAATAAATACCCCTTTAAATAAAGAATAGTGGGGGCACCAGTGAAAGCACGTCATTAGTGGGGGCAAAATAATTTCCCTTTTAAATTGAGAGCTAGCGGGGGTGATAAGTGCTTAAAAGTAGTTATCTTTTGATATATTTTAAGGCACTTATGTTACTTGTTTTACAAGTTATCTTAGGATAAGCTCATATTTGAGGTTAAAATGCTAAATTTGTGATCCTATGTCTTACCCCATTTAATTATGCAGGAATTTCATGCTTGGACTTGAATTGAGCAAAGAAATGTGAAGTTTTGTTAAAGTCATCGCTACAAGTGCAAGCCTCATCGCTACAAGCGAGCATAGGCAGGGAAAATCAGAGCTTCATCGCTACAAGCGCCAGATGCCTCGCTACAAGCGAGCATAGGCAGGGAAAAATGGAAGTTTATCGCTACAAGCGATGAACTGGTCGCTTCAAGCGACCTTAGGCAGGAAGTTTTGCAGGTTTCATCGCTATAGCGACAGATCTTGTCGCTGTAGCGACCAAGGGCGGTTTAATGCTATATGCTGACGTGGAGCTTCCTCATTGGCCAAGAATCTGTTGTCGCTACAGCGACAGGCTGGTAGCTTGTAGCGAGCGAACAAAAACTCAGTTGTATAAAAGCTTTTAAGCTCATTTTTTCTGTATTATCAGTTGAATATCAGTTTTTATAACTTTTAGAGCTTGAAATTTTTAACTTCTAGAAAGAGAATAGGCATAAAAGGAGGCAAACTTCATAGATCAAAAATGATTCAAGGGAAGATTGAACTAAGAAACTTTGAGAAATCAAGTCTTGACATTTGATCTTCATCTTCCTTTCTACTTTTGTACAGTTGTCATGAGAATGAACAACTAATCTCCTTTGTTGGGATTATTAGGTAATCAATCACTCTTAGTTGTAAACCTTTGATATTTTAAATATATGATTCTAGCATTTTTATATACCATTGAATTTGTTCTTGTTTTCCATTCTTATATTTGATTTAAATGATATTGAAAAATACTTTTGAATCTAGGTTTAGAATGATATTCTATCAAAATAAGAAATTCTAGACATGGGATTTGGTTTTGATAATTACACTAAGTGTCGGAACGTAAAGCTTTCGAATCGTTTAATAGATTGAGAAATCGTCGATTAAACGATACGATCGATCTCACAACGTCATTTGGACACGAATGACGTTGTCGAGTGATACGTGATGATGTCTTATATAAGAAAAGCTAGAATCCATATTTATGATCAATCAAATACAATCGACGTTTGATTGACGTACTTTAATCCTAACACTTTTTATGCCCTATTACTCTACGTTTTTATTTATAACGTTTTTAAAGTCGAGTAGTGTTAGTAAAGAAAAAGATGAAACCCTAACTTAAAATGATAATCGACGTTGAACGGTTTATGATATCGCAATAATCCCTGTGGAAACGATATAAAAATATACTTGCTTTTGTACATTAACAAAATGGCGCCGTTGACGGGGATTAACGCTTAGATATTATAATCATTGCAGCGTTAATTATTGTCTTAAGCAATTTTGCACAAAAATTCTTTTATGTATATAACTATTATTCTTTATCCATCTTGTTTGCTAATTCTTTTTGGTCAGATTGTTGAAACCCGTTTATGCGAGGTCAGATACCAGAAGACCAACTGCTTTTTGATTCTGAAATAGAGAGGACTGCTAGAAGAAATAACAGCAAGAATCGAAAGAAAAGGCAGCAAGCAAAGAAAAAGCAGCAAGAGGAACCTTCTGTTTCAATTCCTTCACCAGACCCAATCCTAGAAACACCAATGGCTGCTGCAGGAGACGGATCTGGAGGTTCAGGCGGTAGTGGGATGCCTTGTCACAATAGCCCACGACGCTTGGCACAATTGGGAAAGACGCCATGGACAACAAAACAAACTGAGATGAAGACCGGTATCCTCCAAATACTATATGTTAACCCTTTCTCGGGTTTAGACCATGAGGATCCATTCCAACATCTTACAAAGTTTTATGAGATCGCCGGTACATTAGGAGAGACGGAGAATAATGAGGAGGCAATATTTATGAGGATGTTTCCTCATTCTTTGATTGGGAAGGCCAAGGAGTGGTATTTGGATCAGCCGCCAACAGTGATGACTAACTGGAACACTCTTGAGGAGAAATTCCTTGAGAGATTCTTTCCTCAGAATCGTTTTATGGAGGCTAAGACAACTATCGCCGTATTTTCTCAAGGCTCAAGTGAGACTTTATGTGAAGCATGGGAGCGATTCAAGTCTATGCTTAGAAGATGCCCAAACCACGGGTTTGATGATTTAACTCAAATCCATCTTTTCCGGAATGGGATGCAACAACAGTCAAAGCTATTACTTGATGTTGCTGCTGGTGGATCATTAATGGCCAAGAGTGCCGAAGATGTTGTTGCTATCATCGAAAGAATGGCACTCAACGACCATCAGGCTCACCACAATAGAAATTCGGGCCAAAGAAAATCTGGAATATTGGACTTAGGGACGAATGACGCCATCCTTGCTCAAAACAAATTGTTAACACAACAAGTGGAAGAATTGACTAGAAAGATGGCTAATCTTCCACAACAAATGAAGGATATTCAAAATGAACAAAGAAGACACCATCAAGTCGCATCTTGCGAACTTTGTTCAGGCAGTCACCCCACCAGATTTTGTCCACCACCTACTGAAGAGGTAAGTTATGTTGGCAATCAACAAAGGCCACAACAGTTTCAAGGTCAATACCAAGGTCATAACAACAATTTCCCAAGAGGGAACAATCCTAACTATGGCCAAGGTTGGAGACAAGAAGCTGGACCACCAAACCGACAACCTTACCAAAATTTCAATCAATACCCTCCGCAACAAAACCGTCAACAAAACACCGACGAGACTCTAAACCAGTTCATGCAAATGTCAATGGCGAACCAAAAGAATACCGATGCTTCAATAAAAAACCTTGAAACACAAGTAGGCCAGTTGGCACAACAGCTTGCTCAAGCCAATCAACAAGGCGGAACCTTTACCGCCAACACTCAAACCAACCCCAAAGACCGTGCATCATCATCAAAATGACAATTAAGTCATTTTGATGAAGCTGACCTTGCATCAAGAGACAAAGATAATTGCAAGGCAATTGCTACGAGAAGTGGGAAGGTAGTTGGAAGGGGAATAGGAGACAACCTTGAGGTGGAGAGGAGAGTTGTTGAAAATGAGGAGGAAGATCATGATGAAGGAAGTGAGAAGGAAACGAAGGAAGTTAATAAGAAGGATGTAGTTGAAAAGAATAAGGAAGTAGTTGAAAAAGAAAACATAGAGAAGAAGAAAGATGTGGTGAAGGAAAGGGGCAAGAATCAAGAAATTGTGAGGAATGCACCAACTCCACATCTTCCATATCCAACTACTCCAGCTAGAAAGGATAAAGAAAGGCAGTTTGCAAGGTTCCTGGATATATTCAAAAGATTGCAAATCAACATTCCATTCTCGGAAGCCTTAGAGCAAATGCCAACATATGCCAAGTTCATGAAAGAGATTCTTTCCAAGAAGAGGAGGTATAATGATGAAGAAACAATTCAGCTAGATGCTAATTGTAGTGCAATCATCCAGAGAACATTGCCAAGGAAGGAGAGAGATCCGGGTAAAGTTACGCTACCGGTATCTATAGGCAATGTTAATGTCGGCAAAGCACTCATCGACCTAGGTTCAAGTATCAACCTAATCCCACTTTCCGTTGTCAAAAGGATTGGTGATTTGGTTGTGAAACGAACTAACTTGACGTTGCAATTGGCCGACAAATCTGTCACACGTCCGTTGGGAATAGCTGAAGATGTGTTGGTGAAAGTCGACAAATTCTTATTTCCGATCGACTTCGTGGTGATGGATATACCTGAGGATGATGATGTGCCACTAATTCTTGGAAGAACGTTTATGCAAACGACAAGGATGATGATTGATCTTGACGGAGGTCTAATGAAAGTCCGTGTGGACGATGAAGAAGTCAATTTCAACATCAATGAAGCTATGAAGTATCCTAGTGATAAAGGTGCCTGTTTCAAGATGGATGCAACTGATGAATTGATTGTTGATACAAGGGAACAGATGCACAATATGACACATCTTGAAAGAGTCTTGACAAATGAACTTAATATCATAGGAGAAGAAGATGAGAAAGAGATAGAAGAATGTTTGAAGGAGCTGGATTCGTTGAAGGAAATTCCTCCTCACAAAGCTAAAATTGAGGAATTAACGAATGAAACCAAAGTTGAAGAAACGAAGCCGGAGATGAAGATTCTACCCTCACATTTGAAGTATGTATTTCTTGAAAAAGAGGGTAACAAACCGGTCATTATTAGTAGCTCCTTGTCAAACAATGAAGAAACCAAATTGGTTGAAGTTTTGAAGTCCAACAAAGAAGCAATAGGCTGGACTCTATCCGACTTGAAAGGGATAAGTCCATCCTATTGTATGCATAAGATCATGATGGAGGAAGATTACAAGTCGGTAGCGCAACCTCAACGACGGCTAAACCCAAATATGAAGGAAGTAGTCCGAAAAGAAGTGGTTAAACTACTTGAAGCCGGCATGATTTATCCGATCTCGGATAGTACTTGGGTTAGTCCGGTTCAAGTTTTCCCTAAGAAGGGAGGTATGACGGTAATCACAAATGAGAAGAATGAGCTCATACCAACAAGAACCGTCACCGGTTGGAGGATGTGTATAGATTACCGGAGGCTCAACAAAGCTACAAGGAAGGATCATTTTCCTCTACCATTCATGGATCAAATGCTAGAGAGACTGTCAGGACAAGCTTTTTATTGTTTCCTTGATGGATATTCGGGTTATAATCAGATTTCGGTGAATCCAGAAGATCACGAGAAGACAGCCTTTACTTGTCCATATGGAGTTTTTGCATATCGACGCATGCCGTTCGGGTTATGTAACGCTCCAGCAACATTTCAACGATGCATGCAAGCCATCTTTGCTGATTTGATAGAGAAGAGCATTGAAGTGTTTATGGACGATTTTTCTGTCTTCGGTTCATCATTTGATTTGTGCTTGAAGAATCTGGACACGGTACTGAAGCGGTGCAAGGAAACCAACTTAGTACTCAATTGGGAGAAGTGTCATTTCATGGTAACCGAGGGTATAGTCCTTGGTCACAAGATTTCCTCCAAGGGTATTGAAGTTGATAAAGCTAAAGTCGATGTGATAGGCAAGCTTCCACCACCAGTCAATGTCAAAGGCATCCGAAGTTTTCTAGGCCATGCCGGATTCTATCGGAGGTTTATCAAAGACTTCTCAAAGATTGCAAAGCCATTGAGCAATTTGCTCAACAAAGATAACTCTTTTGATTTTGACAATGATTGTGTTAATGCTTTTGAAAGTTTGAAAGATAGTTTGACATCCGCACCCATAATCACCGCACCAAATTGGAATTTTGATTTTGAACTCATGTGCGATGCGAGTGATTATGCGGTTGGAGCGGTGTTAGGTCAACGCAAAAACAAATTTTTTCATGCTATACACTATGCAAGTAAAGTTTTAAATGATGCACAAATCAATTATGCTACCACTGAAAAAGAATTACTTGCTATTGTGTTCGCATTAGAAAAATTTCGTTCTTATCTCATAGGTTCAAAAAATTGTTATCTATACTGACCATGCAGCCATCAAATATTTAATCACCAAACCCGACTCCAAGCCGAGACTCATTCGTTGGATGTTGCTACTCCAAGAGTTTGATTTAGAGATTAAAGACAAAAAGGGGACTGAGAACCTAGTGGCTGATCATCTGTCAAGATTGGTGAACGATGAGGTAACGAAGAACGAGAGGGAGATTCTTGAAGAGTTTCCGGATGAGAAGTTGCTTATGGTTCAAGAAAGACCATGGTTTGCTGACATGGCCAATTACAAAGCAACGGGGTTCATACCGGAAGATTATACATGGCAAATGAAGAAGAAGTTGATGAGAGATTCAACTCAGTTTATACGGGATGACCCATATCTCTTCAAGATTGGAGCTGACCACCTGTTAAGGAGATGTGTTGCAAGAGAAGAAGCCAAAGACATCATGTGGCATTGTCACAATTCGCCATATGGTGGTCATTACAGCGGTGAAAGAACTGGTGCGAAGGTTCTTCAGGCAGGCTTCTATTGGCCCAATTTATTCAAAGACGCATATGAGCATGTGAAGGAATGCGAGAGTTGCCAGAAAACTGGAGGAATTTCAAAAAGGAATGAGATGCCTCTGCAAAGCATCCTTGAAGTCGAAGTTTTTGACTGTTGGGGGATAGATTTTGTGGGGCCGTTTCCATCCTCCATGTCCAATGAATACATTTTGGTAGCCGTAGATTATGTGTCTAAGTGGGTAGAAGCAATCGCATCCCCAAAAGCCGATAATAAAACGGTGGTCAAGTTTCTCAAAAGAAACATCTTTTCCCGTTTTGGAACTCCGAGAGTGCTTATAAGTGATGGAGGTTCTCACTTCTGCAATCAACAATTGGCAAAAGCACTTGAGCACTACGGAGTCAAACACAAGGTAGCTTCACCATACCATCCGCAGACCAACGGTCAAGCCGAGGTATCCAACCGTGAAATCAAAAGGATACTTGAGAAGACCGTGTCATCATCGAGGAAGGATTGGTCAATGAAACTTGACGAAGCATTGTGGGCCTATAGGACCGCATACAAAGCTCCTACGGGTTTCACACCATTTCAGTTGGTGTATGGGAAAGCATGCCACTTGCCGGTCGAGTTGGAGCATAAAGCGTTTTGGGCGCTAAAGTTTTTGAACTTTGACCAAGAGCAAGCGGGGGAGAAGAGAAAGCTCCAAATGAACGAACTCGAAGAAATGCGTGACCAAGCGTATCATTCAAGCAAGCTCTATAAGGAAAAGGTCAAAAGGTATCATGACAAGAAGATCATGAAGAGGGAATTCAGGCCCGGTCAAATGGTGTTGCTGTTTAATGCAAGGTTAAGGCTATTTCCGGGTAAATTGAAATCCAAGTGGTCCGGTCCGTTCATGATCAAAGAGGTCAAGCCATATGGAGCAGTGGAGCTAGAGGATCCTATCACTAAATCAACGTGGACAGTGAATGGACAAAGACTTAAGCCGTATTTTGGCGGTGAAGTTGTTCGGCACACGACAACAATTTCACTCATCGACTCATAAGCAAAAACGAAACAGGCGTCGATCTAATGACGTTAAACAAGAGCTTGTTGGGAGGCACCCCAATTTTGTAAGTATGTTGCTTTTTATTTTGTATTTTAGTTCTGTACATCCATTCATGCATGTAGGGATAGTGGCAAAAGCTGAAATTTTATTTTTTCTGTTTACTGTCATGGTCACTACAGCGATGGATTTCATCGCTATAGCGACGAGCTCCAACTTCTCCGTCGCTGTAGCGCCGTATGGTCGCTTGTAGCGATGATGTTCAGATTTTGTCGCTGTAGCGACGTATCGGTCGCTTGTAGCGACAGAAGAAAAAACTGACATTTCAGTTACCAATGCCACTTTGACCCCTTAACTCCCCCCCAACCACCCATTCATTACCCTATCCGTTTTTCTTCCACATTTTCGCATACCATAGCACAGTAAACACATACCATTCCATTTTCAATTTAGTTCTGCAATTCCATTTCATTTCCTGCAATTTTTCTGCTCAATACTTGCTTTTGATCTCTGTTCCTTGTGCTATCTTGCAAATCCTCACAATCCAGGTATGATTTCGTAGCCCTCTGTTGTAGTTTCTTAAGCTTTACAGTTGAATGAATGTGCCAACATGTTTTAAGAAATTAGGGTTTACATTTGAAATTTTTAAAAATTAGGGTTTACTCATTTGAAAAACCCATGATAATCTTTAGTTTAGGCTGTTAAAAATGAACTAAAATCATCAAACAAACTAGCCTATCATCCTCTTTTTCAAGAAATTCGTATTTTGAAAAAACCCATTTTGTAAAAATTCAAAATAGAATTGGGTTTTTTATGATTAGGAAGTTTTGATGATTTTGATTCATTTGTTTTAGCTTTACCATTGATTTTGCATGCCTCAAGTTGTTTAGATAGGAGAAAAATCAATTTTTTGAAAATGGGTAGTTCTTGGCTACATAGCGCTTGTAGCGCAGAACTCACCAACATTTTCTGGGCTTCCTCGCTACAAGCGACAATCCTGTCGCTGTAGCGACGAAGACCAGAATCAGTTTTATTTTTTCTTTAATTCTAATTCTAACTTGGATCCTACTTGTTTTGTATGTTTAATGTTTTTGTGTAGGAATGGCACCCAAAACATCTTCAAAAAGGCAACGCAACGTTGAGGGATCGTCTTCAAGACCAAAACCTCAACCATCCATACCCCACGATCCAAACCGTTTTCTTAGTCCGCGTAACCAGGAGCGTTACGCCGAGCTTAAAACCAGAAGAATTTGGTCGGAGAAAGAGTTCAAGATAGCTGAGGAAGGAAGATATTCCGGCATTGCTCATATGCTGAACGAAAGGAAGTGGGGAATCCTATGTAATCCTCCAAAGAAGATAAACTATGACATAGTGCGAGAATTCTACGCAAACGCCATACCAGCAGACCCCTCTGATGAGTTCACCTGGACGACATTTGTCCGAGGGCGTACCATTATGTTTGATAGGAACGCAATTAGTGCCTATTTAGGTAACCCTTTCGATCTTACCTATCCAGATGACCTAATAGACTACAAAAGGTTGTGTGCCTTTCACAAACATCAGGCACGGGGAAACTGGGATCATGAGTTGATCGCACGGGAGATATTCCAAGAGGGGAAGACTTACGATGTGAGCAAGGCCTCGGGTAAGCCTTTTAGAGCCTTAAGGGATGATATGACTACCCCAGCTCAGGTGATCCTCACTCTTATATTGTATAACATTAGGCCTAAATCCCACACCTCTTCCACCACTCTGGACGTCACACCCTTACTTCATTATATCCTCAGCAACCAGCAGGTTGATGTTGCGAGGATTATAGCTAATGAAATAAGGATTGTGGCAGAAAGTGGTATCCTGCCACCGGGTAAACCAAAGTGCCCATTGCCTTTTCCTGGCCTGATCATGGGACTATGTAGAAAAGCCAGGATCCACATGCCCACTCAAGTCGACGAGGAAATCAAAAACCCTATTGATGATAGATACATCAATAGGTACTGCTCTTACAAGACCACTTCCTCTTCTGCTGGACCCTCTTTTTCTGCTGGACCATCATCTGTACCACCCCCTGCACCCCAAGAACCAAGCCAACCTCAACCCCCAACCTTTCCACCTTTAGACTTTTCAAGTTGGGACCCATACCATATGACTGCTTACTCTCACATTATGGCTCAGAATGAGTCAAATCATAGAGCATTGACGACTATGCAGAGTCATATGCATGAGGCGGGCTACTCTACCTGGACTCCAGCTTACTTTCAGGAGCACATTGCATGGCCTGGGGACAGGCCATTTTATTCTGGAGGGGAGAGTGCAGCTGCATCTGGTGATGATGTAGCTGGTCATGATGCAGCTGGAGGTGATGATGATGATGATGACGGTGATGACTCCTCCGAGGCCACACGGAGCATTGACCATGAGCTTGCGGATCTGATGGATTCAGACTGAGATTTCTTTGCAAGCTGCAACAGTTTCTTCTTTCTTTCATTTTATTTATTTCTGAACAATTTTATTTATGCTTTGTACTATTAAACTTTGTTTATGTTTATGTACTTTGGATAATTTTATTTTGGTTATTATGTTTAATATATTATGTTTAATTTCAAAATTTTGTTATTTATTTTTGAAATTTACCCAACAATTGGAAAGAAAGATAATCAAAGATTCAAAAGCTAAGTGCTTGTTTGAAAGCAAAGCAATGAGCTATGAATCAGTTGAGTGGTAATGATAAGAAGTAGTGATAAAAGCGCGCAGCTAAGGTACTCGTTTCTTGTTTTTCTAGGTATATTCTTGAATGTGAATGAGTCCTTTACACACAAATTTAATTTATTCAGTTTTACGCAAGCACATGTTTATGTTTGAACCAATTAGAACTAGCCGAAATGTGAGGAATCCTCAATCATTGTATATATATGCAGGAAACCGGCATTTCATGTTTAACTCGATTAGTTTATGTTAAATCTAATGTTGTTTTAAATTGTATGAAAGCATTGAAATGATCAAGGCAATTTTTTTTCTTCAAATTGAGTAGAAACACTTGACCATATAGCCTACCCTGTGAGAAGTGAGAATCTGTTAACCCCTTTGAGCCTATTGAATCAGAATTGTTAACTTTGAACTGCCAATTTTCATAAGCTCAATTGCTTAATGAAATTGCCGGAGTTTGTAAAAAAATCCAGTTCATAGTTAACTCATTATTGAATTCTGATATTTACTTTCTTTTGAACCCTTATCCATCGTGATTATTGAACTTTGCCAAAATGATAAAGGAACATTCGATTAGGGTATCATTGAACCAAGTTGGGGAGAAAAGGGAGGTTATGTTAATGTCAAGTAGTGGTGAATTGTGATAATTGATCTTGACAACAAGAAAAAGAGAAAGAAAAAGAAAAAGAAAAGAAAAAAGAAAGAAAAGCAAACCAAGAAAAAGAAAAGAGAAAAATAGAAAAAGGTTTGCAATAAATCAAAAAGTTGTCAAGATCAATCAAAGAAAAATTTGTAAATCACCAAGAGTTGTATTTGAATAAGGAGGAAGTATGTAAATAGAATGAATGTTCCTCTTGCTTGGCCATTTGAATTCAATATCCCACATATGACAATTCTTTTGTAACCAAGCCAAATTACAACCCTTAAAGACCTTGTGATCATTTGCTTTTATGCTTTTAGAAATGATAATTAGATGGACACATAATTTGATTGGAATGTTATCATATTTGTTGGATGAGTGTTCATACCCTCACAATAGATTTCAATGTGTTCATATACTTAATATAGAAGTGTGTTAGGTTTGGTTCAAATTTAAACATGTTGTTTGTTAAGAATTGTGTGATTTGATGCTTTGTGTTTAGAACTAGTTCACATTCATAGTATATATCTCGTTTAATGAGAAACTTAACTTTAGCTTGCGCAGTAACGTTTGAATCATTCATCTGATACTTGTTTTCTTCAAACTTTTGATTCTTTTGCTAATTGCTCAAAACTTTGGTTTAAAGCTATGAAAATTTCCTTTTGATTCTTTGGTTTGAGGACAAACCAAAATGTTAAGTTTGGGAGAGTTTGATAAGTGCTTAAAAGTAGTTATCTTTTGATATATTTTAAGGCACTTATGTTACTTGTTTTACAAGTTATCTTAGGATAAGCTCATATTTGTGGTTAAAATGCTAAATTTGTGATCCTATGTCTTACCCCATTTAATTATGCAGGAATTTCATGCTTGGACTTGAATTGAGCAAAGAAATGTGAAGTTTTGTTAAAGCCATCGCTACAAGCGCAAGCCTCATCGCTACAAGCGAGCATAGGCAGGGAAAATCAGAGCTTCATCGCTACAAGCGCCAGATGCCTCGCTACAAGCGAGCATAGGCAGGGAAAAATGGAAATTTATCGCTACAAGCGATGAACTGGTCGCTTCAAGCGACCTTAGGCAGGAAGTTTTGCAGGTTTCATCGCTATAGCGACAGATCTTGTCGCTGTAGCGACCAAGGGCGGTTTAATGCTATATGCTGACGTGGAGCTTCCTCATTGGCCAAGAATCTGCTGTCGCTACAACGACAGGCTGGTCGCTTGTAACGAGCGAACAAAAACTCAGTTGTATAAAAGCTTTTAAGCTCATTTTTTCTGTATTATCAGTTGAATATCAGTTTTTATAACTTTTAGAGCTTGAAATTTTTAACTTCTAGAAAGAGAATAGACATAAAAGGAGGCAAACTTAATAGATCAAAAGTGATTCAAGGGAAGATTGAACTAAGAAACTTTGAGAAATCAAGTCTTGGCATTTGATCTTCATCTTCCTTTCTACTTTTGTACAGTTGTCATGAGAATGAACAGCTAATCTCCTTTGTTGGGATTATTAGGTAATCAATCACTCTTAGTTGTAAACCTTTGATATTTTAAATATATGATTCTAGCATTTTTATATACCATTGAATTTGTTCTTGTTTTCCATTCTTATATTTGATTTAAATGATATTGAAAAATACTTTTGAATCTAGGTTTAGAATGATATTCTATCAAAATAAGAAATTCTAGACATGGGATTTGGTTTTGATAATTACACTAAGTGTCGGAACGTAAAGCTTTCGAATCGTTTAATAGATTGAGAAATCGTCGATTAAACGATACGATCGATCTCACAACGTCATTTGGACACGAATGACGTTGTCGAGTGATACGTGATAATGTCTTATATAAGAAAAGCTAGAATCCATATTTATGATCAATCAAATACAATCGACGTTTGATTGACGTACTTTAATCCTAACACTTTTTATGCTCTATTACTCTACGTTTTTATTTATAATGTTTTTAAAGTCGAGTAGTGTTAGTAAAGAAAAAGATGAAACCCTAACTTAAAATGATAATCGACGTTGAACGGTTTATGATATCGCAATAATCCCTGTGGAAACGATATAAAAATATACTTGGTTTTGTACATTAACAGGGGGCACTGCATCTGATCACATTCCAGTAATCAGAAACAGTTATGAAAACATCGTACGAGATGTCATAGAAACTCGAAGAGGTAAGAAAGCTATAATTGCTAAAGAGTATAAACATAATTATATGGTTTGTATATTGGAAGAGGATTCATCTGGCCTTCAAGAAACTTTGTCTTCTTTGGATGCTAACTATTGAAAAAAAACCAGCAAACGATGAAATGGATTCTCTAGAGTCTAACGAAACACGACTCTTAGTTGACTTGCCTCCTGGTTGCAAACTAATTGGTTGTATTTGGATTTCGGAAAAAGAAACTAAAACATGATGGTACGGTTGCTAAATACAAGGCTAACCTTGTAGAAAAAGGTTTTAAGAAAAGAGAAAAAAATATAGATTTCTTCGACACTTAGTCACCAGTCAATCAAATCATATCCATAAGGGCACTAGTCCCTTTAGCCGTTGTTCATAAATTGATAGTACACCAAATGGATGTGAAAGTTTCTTCATTAAATGGTGAACTAGAAGAAGAAACCTATATGGAACAACCTGAAAGTTTTGTGATTCATGGACAAGAAAACAAGGTATGTAAGTTAGATAATTATGTGTATGTTCTAAAATAAACTCCTCGGAAATGGCATGAAATTTTTTGCATTCTAATGCTATCGAATGAGTATAAAATGAATGAAAGTGACAAATGTATTCCTACAAATATAGAAATAACATTTTCATGATCATATGTCTCTACATAGACGACTTGCTCATATTTGGTTCAAAGATTCATGCTATAAATTGTGAGAAATCATTATTTAGCAAAAACATTGATAAGAAAGAACTATACGAAGTTGAAGTAATTCTTGGTATCAAGACTACTAGATAAGAAAAGAGAATTGTTTGGATCAATCTCACTATGTTGAGAAGATCTTACGGAAATGTAATTATTATTGTAAACTAGCAAGCACGCCTTACAATTTAAGTGAAACTCTTCAAGAACACTTGAGATGGTGTTAGACAAATAGAATATGTGAACATCATTGGCAGTCCTTAGGTATGCCACTAAATGTATTAGACCCGATATTGCCTATGTCACGGGACTTTTATGCAAGTTTACAAGTAGACAGATTAAGAAGCATTGTCATGTTATTGAAAGAGTCATGAGGTGCCTTAAAAATTACTATGACTCTAGGGTTACATTATCAGAAGTATCATGTTGTACTTGAATGATACAAGATACAAAATAGAACATCCTTCAGATGAGTCTTAAGCGACCAGTGGCGGCAAATTGAGCATCACTGGAGGAGTTATTTGTTGAAACATATGATATTGACTCAATCCATTATGGAATGAATCTGAGATGAGAACACTAGAGAAAACTAGTGAAGAAGCAAGTTGAGAAAATGCTTGCTAGTTGAGATCCCCTAGTGGGTAAAACTGTTGCCAGGAGTGTTAATTCATTGTGATAGTACTGCAGCTATTACAAAATTGAGAATCGTTACTACAATAGTAAGAGATGATAATTAAGGCACGAACACATAACAAATTAGAAAGCTAACTACTCTCAAAAGGAACGGCTAAAGTAGATCATGTACGTACTGATAAAGAATTAGTCAATCCTTTGACGAAAGGAATTACTAGAAAGAAAGTCATAAACACATTCAATAAGATGAGACTAATGCCTAAAGATCACAAGTGATGGTAACCCCGACCTAAATGACTGAAGATCCCAAGAAATAGGTTCAATGGGTAATAACAAGTCATGCGTGATAGAACATGCTATGAGAAAATTAAGAAAGAATGAATCCTGCAGCGACAGAAGGATGAGATAATAGAAACTCTTAATGAGATCTATACTCTATGTTGAGTGGAGTACATAGCTATATGAGTACTCTTGATAGACTCAC
>WNNG01000296.1:0-10563 GCA_018208015.1 Medicago ruthenica | reverse complement strand
TGCTTTCGCAGTACTTAACACGTGGCAGATCTCTATTGGCTGTTTTGAATTGTTCGCTGAGCGATGATACGTATCGCTGAGCGAAATTGTAAATATCAGTTTAGTATTTAAGCTATTTTCAGCTTTTAGGTTAAAACTACTATTGTATTGATTACAGTTTTACACGAAATTTAAGAGCTTATTCCTAAGAAAGAGAGATTAGGCATAGAAGGAGGAAAACTTCAAAATAGCAAGTAACTTTGGATTGAAGAAGACATTTTAGAAGTTTTGAGACATCAAGCTCTACTAAATCTTCATCTTCCTTTCTTATTTTGCAAGTGTTGTCATGATAATGATCAACCAATCTCCTTTTTGGGATTGATAGGTAATCAATCACTCATGTTGTAAACTTTTGATTATTCAATATATGATTCTAGCTATTTTTATATAACATTGAATTTCTTCTTGCTTTTCAATCATATGTTTGATTTAAATGTTGTTGAAAAAGACTTTTGAATCTAGGTTTAGAATGATTTTCTATCAAGATAAGAAATTCTAGAAATGGGATTTGGTTTTGATTACATTATAGTATTGGATCGTAATGCTTTTGGATCGTTTAATAGATTGAGAAATCATCGATTAAACGATACAATCGATCTCACAACGTCATTTGGGAAATCAATGATGTTGTTGAGCAATACGTAATAATGTCATATATAAGAAAACGCTAGAATTCGTATTTGTAATCAATCGGATATAAACGATGTTTGATTGATGAAAGTTAATCCTAAACACCTTCTATGTCCTATGACTCTACCATTTATTTATTATGTTTTTAAAATGATGAGTAGTGTAGTAAAACAAACGATTAAACCCTAACTTAAAACGATAATCGAAGTTGAACGGAATATGATATCACATTAATCCCTGTGGAACGATATAAAAACTAATACTTACTTTTGTTCATTCAACAATAACCTCGGGTTTGGACTTCTTAGAGGTTGTAGTAGTCTCAGAGCTGTTATCTCTCTTCCGACTCGTTATAGTAGAAGTAGAAAGAAGTTAGAAATGTTGGAAATTAAGACAAGGTAAATAAAATCAGTTACCTTCTCTTGTTTTTCCTTCGTGGCCTCCTGGATCTTTATGCCAGTCGACTTCTTGGATTTTTCCCCAGCTCGAGACGATCTACACCCTTCTTTGTCACCGGTGCTTTGCCTGAACAGATGAAATCAAAAGGCATAAATAAATAAAACTAGCATATATCAATAAGTGACAAAAATGAGTTTGATACCTCGAGCAGGGAGCTTCGAACGTATGTTCTCATAATTGGCTGGGAAAAGCCACTTTCCAGTCTGGAGATCATAGCTTTAGTGTCTCCAACTGAGTGACTAGAAAAATACTTCCCCCACCATTTTGTGAATTCTGTAGTGCAGAAGAACGAAGCACTGTATTCGAATGGGTGCAATTCGAACAAGAGCTCTCCAGATGACTTCAGGTATTTCTTAAAAAGCTTATCTGAGAGGTTAGCTCCCCTCAAAACATGTTTGGGGTCTGAAAACATACTCTTGGGTCGAAGTTGAGAAAGCCCAAATTGTCTTGACACTAGATTAGGTTGGTACCCTACCAAACCTAAGTAGTTCGATTTCACCCCAGTTCTGCATGAAAGTATGGAAGGATACAAGTAAGCTGACCATACTTCATTCACTTCGTCTTCGTTGTCTGGGTCGATGGTGGGGAAATCTTCCGTAAACCAAGCCGGACCAAACTGTCTCTTATGGAAAGGGGCATGTTGAGGAAGAAAATGCTTGAAGTCCAGGAAGACCTGCATATACTTGAGGAAGAGCCTCTGTGGGCTCTGGTCTAAGGTCCTGGGCGTCAGGCGAAGTGCCCTTTGGCCCTCGATAGAACGATTGGCAACTTCTTCAGCATAGTCTTATGGGATGAACAGTCCCATTTCCTTTTCAAAGTGGCATTAAGCCACAACTGAAGAAGCCACATTGGGCCGGACACTAGGAAGGAAGAACCATCCTTCGATTTTTTCAGGTCATCGCAGGCCTCCCCGATCGAATCATAGAGAACGGCTAGCAAAAGGCGACCAAGTCCAAATATCCTGCCTTCTCCGATCTGCTGGGCCATAGGAATGAATCTTTTTGCCACGGAGACTTCGAACAGAAGACAAAATGTGACAGCCACAAGGTCAGAAATGCGACGTGTTCTTCGTCGGATACTTCATCGTCATGACCCCTGTTCTCCGCTATGTATTTAGCAAACGTTGCCTCTTTAAAATCAACTTTGATATCGTCATTAGTGATGGTGGAGTCATAGGTATCCCCAGTAGGCCTAAGGCCTGTAAGAGCAGCTACGTCGAAAAGGGTTGGAGTAAGCATACCACAAGGGAATTGGAACGTGTTGGTTGCACTCTCGAAGAAGTGCAGAGCAGCGATGAGCATCTCTGGTCGATACTTTGGACCAGTCCTGGAAAATTGGATAAGGTCGAAGATCTCACGTCTTTTCCAAAACTCTCCATAGTCACTTTCGACTCGA
This sequence comes from Medicago ruthenica, assembly GCA_018208015.1. Classification (NCBI taxonomy): domain Eukaryota; kingdom Viridiplantae; phylum Streptophyta; class Magnoliopsida; order Fabales; family Fabaceae; genus Medicago; species Medicago ruthenica. The sequence continues at coordinate 8,040 of WNNG01000296.1, read as the reverse complement.
TCTAGCCAAGAGATATAATCCAGATTACCTATGTAAGGGCTGATCGAAATCTTACCTGGTTTACTTAGAAAACTGAAGTTATATGGGTCACTTAGGAATATCCTAGGTTCACAGGTTGTGAACGAAGGAAATACCTGATCCATGGCCTTCGACAGATTTGGCTGATCTGGAAGAGGCCCACCAAAGGCATAAGTCTGGCCGCCCACAGAAAACGGGATCATCACGTTCAACTCCCAAACGGCTTTCTTTGCTGCGTCCCGTGAGGTTTCAGGTACCATATCTTTGCCATCATTATTTGTGATAGTGCTTGGCCATTTCCCAGCTATAGGAACTTCCTGGTTTTCTTGAGACATTATCGAAGAAGAAGATGAACAGTTCTTACGAAGAGGGTTTTGATGACGAACTGGTTGAATCAATGCCGATGATCTGATTCCAAGAAAAGGGTTTCTTACTAGAGATTCAAGAACAAACGATTGTGAAAAGAAGCAATGGGTTGGTCTGATTCGTAAGAAGCTGTGGAGATTAAGAAGCGAGAGAGTGGAAAAAGCAAGAACTGAAAGAGCTTTCGTCTAAAAAGTGTTTCAATGGCCGTTTCTGGCCTATTTATAGGGTTTTAAAAAAAATATAATAAAAAATCTGTCAAATCAAATTCACTTCGACTTCCTAGTATGACACGTGTCCCATTTTACCTAGAAAGTTGGAACTCATGATGATAGTGGGAATCGAGGTGACAGTTACACAGTAAACGTGCAATCATGACGCCGTTTCAGTAAAACGTGTAGAAAAAGAAAAAAAATGTCAACTTCTCATCTTCCTTCGATCACGAATCGAAACAGACATTTTTTGGGGGCAATTTGTTAGCCCATATTTTGATAAACTAAAAATATGCTCTAAACACGCATTAAATGCTGTCTTGAATTTTGAAACATAATGAAGAGCAAGAAAATCTTGTCAGATTATATATCGAATTGAAGAGTAAGAAGACTCTTGGAAATGTTCACAGGTTCAAGGGAATAATTACAAATACAAGGCTAAGCAAGAAAAAGGACTTCGAACCATGAGGCAATCGACCTAGCGTATGATCGAATCGAAGCCAACATTACTGGGCTTAGCACAATTCTGACAAACTTCACAAAACTCAGTTCGACTTCGAGCGATACAACCGTTCTAAGGAGCAGTTAGGTGCATGCAGGGTGTACGTGGCATGACATTTGGCAGTAGGATATGTGTTCGACCGTTAGGACAGTTTATTTTCGAAAGTCTATATATAGTAGTTTTTAGTCAGAAACAAGGTCGCAATTCATTTATACGAAAATCCTTGTAAAACTCAAAGTACCCATGCTCGAGAGAAACGAGTGAAATGGGATCCAAGTATGAATCTGTGAACCATTCTTTTCTGTAAAGCACATTTACAATTCTATGCAATTTACTTTTCATGTAAATTTATCTTTCAAGCACTTTAAACTTCATGCAAGTTTATTGTCTTTCATTTAAATTCTTGTCATTACCTGTTTCGATCGAAGCAAAGCATTCGTTTATTAAGAATTTATTTTCCTTGTTGCTTGTAATCCAAGTAACTTGTACATTTAATTCTCCCAACCTACTAAATGTTTATGCGTAATGAACATTCAAACACTTAAAGAATTCAAACAAAGCACTGCTCCTGAGATTCACTAGTTGTCTCGCAGCAATTAACCCAGACTAGCGGTTGTTTACCAAATTTCAGCGTAAACCACCATCATATCTAATTCAATTGTGGTGATAAATAGTATGCATTGCTAACCGGAAACTAATTAGAACTATTAACCCCCAACAAGTTATGTCATCGCAATCATCAGATAAAGGCGGCGAGATTGCAATGATCAATTAAGTGTTTTCATTTCAAGAAAAACCAATTTGATTAAACGTTTCGAGGAAAAACCATTATGATCAAATCCAAATTCCACTTGTTATCCAAATTGACCAAATTTCTAACTCTCCAAAGTAGTATCCAAAACCATATTTGGCTAGGTTGATTGAGGAAAAAGTGAGTGATCCATTTCAATCAATTTATCAGCCAGAAGTTAACATGACCAGTACCGCCTCCTAAGGTTTCATATAATATTTTGTTGGAATTTGATTCATTAGAGTCGGACAATAAAAATTCCAAAGAAAACAATAAACTTACCAAACTGGTCAAATGTCCCTATCTAGCAGTCTTGGTATCACCCAATGAAGCACATCTTAAGTTCACTAGACTGAGTAAAAACAAAGAAAGTTTACTAAATTTATTTATGACACACGAGAATTCGGTAAGTGTCGAAAAGTTTTTTATTTTTGACAACAAGTAATATCCAACCAAACAAACAAAACCACCAAACCAACAATAACAAACAAGATAACTCAAAACTATTTTTGATTTAATTAAGTATTTATGATTTTAATTGGTTCAAAACTTAGCATTTTCAATGGATTAGACATTGTAAAAAACTTTAATATAGCTAAATAGTAAATAGATTTAATATAATCTAGGAATGAAAGGTGTTTGGAAACATTGTTTTTACGATCCACCAGACAGACTACCAAAAACTCAAACAACTGACTAGATTCACACTGACCATGCGCCAAGCTGCATTTCCAAACACAATACTAATATTAGATTGAGATAAAAAGGTGATTTGTGGGCGTACTGAGATAAAAAACTACGAACATAATCTTAATTAGAGCATTAAACTCATAAAAACTCAATTGCATATGAAACCAAAATCACTAGAGTACTACCAATTAAGAACATAATCTTTTTTCATCCTAACATGATAACTAAATGTGCTTAACACTTGATTTCCTTCAAGCCATAGGCAAAGTAGAGAAAAGTTGGATCAGTGGCACCATCCTTGTAGTAAGCAAACACAAGGCTTCCATCATCATGCATGCTCTCTCCAACAAAACTGCCACATTGTTTAATTACTCAATCAGTAAAGATTATTTATACACACAAAGAATAAACTTGATAAAACCAAAAAAGATGAAATACATACAATTGTAGGTCCTTGAGTTTTGGGAGGAGGAACTTAGTTGCTGCTTCAATGTGCTTCTTGAACAACTCTTGCTTCTCTGGCTCTAATTTAGCTGCCAGCAACTATATATCTCTTCATATAAGTAACAAATTGCTCTTATCAAAAGTTGGTTGCTCCTGAAAAAATTGTGAAAAAAATTATTTGAATTAATCATAGAAGTGAACAACATTATGAACAAGAGAGAAGAAAAAAAATCAATTTATGTTACCTGAAGCCTGAAAGTGTCAACAATATCAACAACTTTGACAGCTTGATCATCAACACCATCATCCTCGTCTCCACCCTCTGCCGAAGGGTTAGCACCAATGTTCACATCCACTGCTCCTTGAACAACCCACTGCAAAAAATCGCATTACACAATAAACTTTAGGCTAAGTTATGAACATATATTTGGTGACATAGAAAAAAGCATAGAAAGAAACATTATAAAATAAAGAAATTGTTCCTAACCTTTCCTTCCACTTCCCACAACATTCCATTCTCAATTTCCTTGTAGGGGAATGAGTCAGAAAGAAGCTCATCACCTAGAGAATTCATCAACAAAGTTCATAAGTAAAAGCATTTGAATAAATTTTTGTTTTTAATAAGTAAAGCTCATAACCAAAAACAATAATCTTAAATATAGTAGCAGTTAGTAATCTCACAAACTAAAATCCACAATCAAGTATTAGGTTTAGGCTAATCATGTTTAAGGGTAGAAAATATTAACTTAGTACTTTGTGGTAAAGTCATAAATTTAATCCTCTGTATTCAATACACAAGTCACAGTATAGATACACAGAGCTCTCTCCATCCTCGTAGAAAGCAAACACAAGGCTAGAAAACAAAACATCACAAAAAAAAAAAAAAAATCTAAAGCTAGAAAAATATAAATTACCTAACAAGATAAAGAAGATTATTTAAAACCAAAGTGAGGGTTATTATGAACAACATGTGCATAAAAACATAACAAGAAATTCATTCACTAAATACAGGGAACAAGTATTAAATTTAAACATTCATCACAATATCAAAATCCAATGAAAAGATACACAAACGAAAACTAAAGCAAAAAATCTCAAATGATGATGGGTTTACCTGTAAGAAGATCCTGGTAAACAAGCATGTTTGCTGATGTTATTTTCTGTGTGTACGTGAAGAGAGAAAAAATATTATAAGAAGAAGAGAGAACGAAAAGAAGGAGAGAGAGAGAGAGAGAGAGAGAGAGAGAGTTAATTAACGAAAGTGAGATTAAGTAGAATAGAGGTGGTGAGTATTTTATAGAATAAATAAATAATGAAAGAATTCAAGCGATGGTAGTATTCTTTTTTTTGTTACATCTTATTACTGTTATAACACGTCATGATATGTTCATATTTTAAAAATATATTGTATATTAGATTAGATTTTTAAAAAAATATGTATTTAGGTTTGGATACCGATTATGTTTGTTTATTTTATTTTTGAATAATTTTTAGAAGATGACAACTTGGGTACCCATCAATAAAGGTGGGTAACACAACCCATGCTGAGTTGGCACCAATCAAAGTTATTTGTTTGTTTTCTATTATTTTTAATGTTATATAAATACATTGTTTTGATTGGGCCAACTTAGCATGGGTAGTATTACTCACCTTTTATTAATGGGTAAACAAGAATTTCCCTTTTTAGAAATCTTCCTATAATCTTATCAAAGAAGAAGAAGAAGAATAAATACTCCTACTAAAAGCAATATTATTTAGTTTCCGAAGTTTGTAATTTAAAATAAAAATTAGGAAAAAACATAGGTACAATTCCTTAGATGTTTTTCGTATGGTTCTTAACTAAAAATATCATCCCTTCAAAAAAAAAACTAAATTCACCATGATTTTCTCAAATCCATAAATTTCTCAAAGTTTTATATTATATCAAACAAAGATGTATTTTTAGTTAAGAATCATACGAAAAACTTAGAATGTGTTTGGATGGGGGAATGTTTTGAGGTAATGTAATGTTTTGAGGGAATTCAAATACTTTTAGATGAATTTCATTGTTTGGATAATAATATTGAGAATTTTCAAAATGATGGAAATTTATGAAGTATTTTGTTAAAGTTAAATTTAGAGAATTTCAAATTACACCTAAAAGCTAAGAATTTCAAATTTCTTCTTCTCTTATAATTTTCAATTTTTGCATTTTGGTCCTCAAATTTTCCAAAATTTTCAAATTTACCCCAATAAATTTACAAAAAATTACAATTTGACCCCTAATATTTTTTAGAAATTACAAATTTAGTCCTCAACTTATTTAAAACTATAAATTGACCCTCAAATTTTTTGAAATTTACAAATTGACCCTAATTTCAATTTTCAAATTTGGCACAAAAAATAATATTTATAAAAAGTTGTCCAAAAATGATGACAATGAAATTTTCGATTACTCCATCCAAACAAAAATATTTAGAAATGAAGTCAATTTAATTGATTCATTTGAATCGCCTATAATTCTAAATTCTTCAAGATTTCTCAATTACCTCATCCAAACACACTCTTTAAAGAATTGTACTTAAGTTTTGTCCTAAAAAATATTGTACAACATTTATTTTAAGTAACATAATACTAGCATAGTATAGGGCACTTGAGGTTTGATAAATTAACGGGTTAGATCCAAATTTCATTTCTAGTCCCTACAAAAAAAATTGTACTTTTAGACCTCGCAAAGTTTACAAGACTAAAAATGTTGATACTAAAATTTACAGGGACAAAATACTGACAGAAAATTTGCAGTGACCAATGTGTGATTGTTTTTGTAGAGATTAAAATAAAATTTTGAATATTTATGAACCATTTGGTTAATTAACCCTAAATTGATTGCATTCTTGCAAAGTGATTGTCATTTTTGGAATTTAGCTTGTTCAATTTTCAAATGCATTTTCAATATCCAATCAATGATGATTGAAGAGTTCTTAAGAACATCCACAATGGTAGTAAACTAAAAAGTCCATAATATGATAAGTGGATAGTCAACTTCGTCCCTGAATTTGCAAGGACCAATCAATTTCGTCCCCCATTTGTCGAAATAGCTAATTAGTCCTTGAATTTGTCAAACGTCAATCAATTTCGTCCCTCCATCAAGTTGGGGTGTTAACGGTGCTGACGTGGGCCGTTAACCACTCACGTGGCTTGCCATGTCATATGCCACACAAGCAGGGACTAATATGGCCGAAAGTGAAAAAAATTCCAAGGACGAATTTGATTGAAATGCAGAAATCATTGTCTTCTTCATGACCGTTATACAACGGCTCTTTCTTCCCCAATCTATAAAATCGGAACCCTAACTTTTTCAATCTTTCATCTACTGTCCAAAATCCCCAAAATTTCTTCCATTAATTAACAACCATTTCTTCCCCATTCAAAAACTTCAACCCTAATTTGTTCTGATTGAATCCGAAATTCAAATCCCCAAAAAAATTCAATCGAATTGTCCAGATTGAATCCAAATGATGGGTGGTGGGCGTATGGGCAAAAAAAGTTCTCAAAGTTGAGCTTCATCTTCAAGCTCTATGTTTAATGGTGATGTCAGAATGCTTGAATGTTGGTGTCCTAGAATTTGTGCTGTAAGAAAAGCCAATACTCTAAAAAATCCAGAAGACCTTTCTATGCTTGCCATTTGCCAAAGGTTTGTTTAACAATGGTTATGTGATGTCAGAATGGTTTGTTTAATGGTGATTGATTTGATTTTCCTTTGTACAGGATAATGATGATAATTGTGAATTTTTTTTGTCTGGGTTGATGAAGCTAAAGACTAGGATACTTTAAAAACAATGGAATTGGTGCTGGTCATGGAAGAAAGGCAAGATTGATGGAGAAGGTTCAGTCTATGTAAGGCTAAAGAAAGTGGCAATGAAGAGGTTTGGAGGGAAAGGTTGATGGACAAAGTTGATTATGTAGGAAGTAAGCTTAGATTGATTAAGTATTTGATAGTCATAATTTGCTTGTTTGAATTTTTTAACATGTTATTGTATTGTACTAGGAGTGTGTAATACCTCAATGAAAGAGGTTGAAGATGAATGAATGTAACCTTTCTGTCATAATATTACTAGCAAATTAGTCCCTGAATTATTTGATTAACTATCAAATCGATCCATACATTATATGAAAAACCATCAAAGAAGTCCTTGAATTATATAAACAGATATCAATTTGAACCTTGATTCATATATGTTCAAAACAAAGTAAAAGTAAAGAGACACAATTGGGGGAATTAATAAGTCATAATTAAGTCATTGCACTACAAGTGCAGAAATATTACATAGCAAAAAGCAACTCAACTATGGGGCACTAACAAGTCATAAGTCATAGAAGGAGGTTCTTAAGTATTACATAGCCAAAAAGCAACCCAACTAGGGGGCATACTTTAAACAAGTCTAAATATTACACATCCAAAAGCACTTGTAGAATAAATAAGCCATAATGTAAACATGTATCAGCATCACTTCTTTGGAATCCTGGTGTTGGAATAAACTCCATGAATTGGGGTTGAATGAACCAGATGGCCCATAACCAGGATATGGTACTATAATAAGTCCAGGAGCTGTTTGATGTGCTGGAGCAGGACCCCTCACTTGTGTTTGCTTAGACCTCTCAGTTGAAATAATTGGTCCTCTCATGCCATACCTCCTTGTACTTACTCCATGCAATAAAATTTTCAATCAAATCAGTCCCTAATTATTACACTTATCAGCAATCGATCCTTATATTTTTAGACAACAGTGCCAAACTATCAGTCATCCTGTCCAGGCACTAATTCATTTGCAACAACATTAATGACATGCACTACCTCATTAGCAACAACATTGACAACCATTTTAAACTTGCACTACAGAAAAAAGGCATTTTGCGACTCTGAAATCATGGATTGCGACTGTTAGAAGGGTCGCAAATATCCCTTTGCGACTGTTCCCCAACAGACACAGAAATTGGGGTCGCAAAGGGTATTTTGCGACTGTTCAACCAACAGTCGCACC